>JARQOC010001807.1:0-34608 GCA_033576535.1 Allobates femoralis | reverse complement strand
AATTACACCACTTTTACGAGTGCAATACCCCACTGTGACGCCTAACCAAGTATTACAGCTTGTAAACGCTTTTTATAGCAGCCAAGAGTCTTTCAATTTTTGTTTGAGGGAATTTCACCCATACATCCTTGGAAATGTCTTCGAGTTCTGTGAGGTTCCTGTCTCGGCTTCCACTTCTGTGAGATTCCTGGATAGTCTTCCAGTTCTGTGAGATTCCTGGCTCATCTTCAAAAACTATTTGCTCTTTCTCTTTTTACTGGTGCTCCTGTCAGGTGATATCTCTCTGAACCCTGTTCCGCCCTTTGCTAACTTCAACCCCTCTCCCACCTCACACAGAAACCCCACTAACCTTATTAGCATTACCTCCACACCTTCATCTCCCTCTTTTAATTGCGCTCTCTGGAATCCACGGTCTGTATGCAACAAACTTCCCTTCATTCATAACTACTTTCTCACTAACTCTCTCAATCTCCTGGCCCTCACTGAAACTTGGATCCAGGATTCTGACACTGCTTCACCTGCTGCTATTTCTCATGGCGACCTGCACTACTCCCATTCACCAAGACCTGGGAACAGACATGGTGATGGAGTTGGCTTATTCCTGTCCCACCAATGTGCTTTCCAGGTCATCCCTCCAGCCCCATCACTCTCATTCCCCTTTTTTGAGGTTCACACCATTAGGCTATTCCATCACCTTCCCCTAAGAGTCGCAGTGGTATACTACCCCCTAGGGTCACCCACCCAGTTCCTCGACCATTTCTCCACGTGGCTGATATACTTCATGTCCTCAGAATTACCAGCCCTCATTCTGGGAGTCTTTAACATCCCCATAAACAGCCCCATATCCCCACGTCTCTTGGTCTCTCACAGCTCTCAACCTCTGAGACACACATGGATGGTAACACTCTTGACCTGGTCTTTATCTGACTCTGCTCAACCCCCTGCCTAGATAATTCATCTCTTCCCCTCTCTGACCACAACATTCTTTCCTTCACCAACCCTCACCCACCACAGCCCACCCCTACCTATCAAACATCCAAAAATCTACAGGCTATTAACCCTCATGCACTCACAGACTCTCTCATCTCTTCACTGTCCCCAATTATAGTAAATTACTATAATAACACTCTCAGAAGCACCCTGGACCAAGAAGCACCCCTCACCCTCAAAACCTCTAAACATAGAACAAAACAGCCTTGGCTCACATCACAAACTCAATTCCTCCAGCGATGCTCTAGGAGTGCTGAACGCCTATGGAGGAAAATTCGCTCACCAGAAGACTTTATCCATTATAAATTCATGCTAAAAACCTACAACTCTGCCCTTCACCTTGTCAAACAAACCTACTTCACCATCCTGATCTCCTCACTTTCCAATAATCCCAAAAAATTCTGTGACACCTTTCACTCTCTCCTCAGTCCTAAAGTGCAGGCCCCCATCATCGACCTCTTTGCTGATGATCTGGCCTCTTACTTTATGGAGAAAATAGACAACATCCGCCAGGAAATCAGCTCCCAGCCTCCAAGCACTGCCACTCCCATTCTTACCCACATCTCCTCCGGCTCACTCTCCACATTTGACCCAGTTACAAAAGAAGAAGTTGACAGGCTCCTTTCTTCCTCTAGTCCCACTACATGCACCACTGACCCCATTCACTCACACCTACTCCAGTCTCTCTGTCCGGTCGTCACCACTCACTTAACCAAAATCTTCAACCTCTCCCTCTCTTCTGGCATCTTCCCCTCCTCCTTCAAACACTCGATCATTACTCCATTATTAAAGAAAGCTTCTCTCGACCCATCCTGCACAAATAACGACATTCCAGTCTCCAATCTCCTCTTCATCTCTAAACTCCTGGAGCCCTTCTAGATCCATTACAGTCTGGCTTCCGCCCCTTCACTCTACAGAAAATGCCCTCATCAAAGTGACCAATGACCTTCTGACAGCAAAACGTAATGGTGACAACTCTCTACTTATTCTTCTTGATCTCTCTGCAGCTTTTGACGCTGTTGACCACCATCTCCTACTCTCTATGTTGCACTCCATTAGTATAAAGGACACCGTTCTCTCCTGGCTCTCTTCCTATCTTTAGGGCCACTCTTTCAGTGTATCATTTGCTGGCTCCACTTCCTCCCCTCTTCCTCTCACTATTGGGGTCCCTCAGGGTTCAGTCCTTGGACCTCTTTTCTTCTCTCTCTACACGGCCCGATTGGACACACCATAACTATGATGACGACACACAATTATACACTTCAGCCCCTGACCTTACCCCTGCGGTTTTAAAGAACACCAATGACTGTCTAGCTGCAGTTTCCAACATCATGTCTGCTCTCTATTCAAAACTCAACCTTTCCAAAACTGAACTTCTTTTGCTCCCGCCCTCCACTAACCTCCTTAAGGGTGGAGCACACTGGCGTTGAACTCGCACGAGTTTAATGCGAGAAAAACTCGCATTAAACTCGGACTTGTATCTTTCAATGATACAGGTCACATTAATGCGAGTTTCTGGCATTAAACTCGCTTTGCGAGAGCAATCCGAGTGCAATCGCAGCATGCTGCTATTGAACCGCGATTGCCTCGCCGCGAGGGGCCATTAAAAGTATATGGGTGCGAGTCTAGCTCGCACCAATAAAGCACACGGTGCGAGAGTCGCAGCCGTGTGCTGTCAAAATCACTGGCCCCCCGCAGTCTCCATACAGTTACAATAATATTTCATTGCTGTGACAGCAGCAGTGAAGCAGTATTGTATGTATAATTTATTATTTTTTCCAAAGTTACACTTTTCAGCTTGATTTTACATGTTTTTACCATGTCAGCAGTTCAGGACTTCATTCAGCACTGTGCTACCGAGGGGGTTTTAAGCCAGTGATTAAGGGGTTAATCAGACGCTGGTGTCAGGACACCATCTGTCCAGGGGTTGTCCTCCCCCCCTGGATACATGGTGACATGACATCATGTGTCTGAATGGGTAAATTATTCTGTAAACCAGGTTTAAGTTTATGTCAAGTTTAGAGAAGTGACAGAAAGAGCCGTGATTTGTGAGGAGCTGTCCATGGTGCTGAAGCTTCCATTCACAAATCCTCGGCTTATTCTGTCATTTCTCTAAACCCGACATACACTTAAACCTGGTTTACAGAATAATTAACCCATTCAGACACATGATGTCATGTCACCATGTATCCAGCAGGGAAGGACAACCCCTGGACAGATGGTGTCATGACACCTGCGTCTCATTAACCCCTTAATCACCGGCTTAAAACCCCCTCGGTAGCACAGTGCTGAATGAAGTCCTGAACTGCCGACATGGTAAAAACATGTAAAATCAAGCTGAAAAGTGTAACTTTGGAAAAAATAATAAATTATACATACAATACTGCTTCACTGCTGCTGTCACAGCAATGAAACATTATTGTAACTCTATGGGGATAGCAGGAATGCTGTTCCGTGGTCCATCAAGACCATGGACAGCAGAAAAAAAAACAGCACACACGCACTCACACCTCACACTCCTCACACTCGCACCACATACACTTACATACAGCCAGGCACACTCACCACACGCACCACACTCGGACCACACTAGCACTACACTCGCACCAAACTAGCACTACACTCGCACCAAACTAGCACTGCACCACTGCACTCGCATCACTATCGTGCATCAATCACGCTCCGTGTTTGATGCACGACAGTGTGCCTGCACCCTAAGTCTGACATCTCTCTCTCAGTGTGCGGTACCATGATAACACCTAGGCAGCAGGCTCGCTGTCTGGGTGTCACATTTGACACCGATCTCTCCTTCACCTCTCGTCCGCTTTTGTTGCTTACACCTGAAGAACATCTCTAGAGTCCGCCCCTTTCTCACCATGGAAATAACTAAAACCCTTACCGTGGCCCTAATCCACTCCTGCCTTGATTATTGCTATTCTCTGTTAATTGGCCTCCCCTTCTCTAAACTTTCCCCTCTACAGTCCATCCTTAATACAGCAGCCAGGATCACCTACCTGGCCAATCGTTACTCAGATGACTCCGCTCTGTGCCAGTCATTGCATTGGCTGCCTATACACTACAGGATCAAGTTCAAATTGCTTGTTCTCACCCACAAAGCTCTTCACAATGCAGTATCCCCCTACATCTCCTCCCTCATCTCTGTGTATCACCCCACCCGTTCTCTACGTTCTACAAATGACCTTCGACTAACATCTGCACAAATCCAATCCTCCCACTCCCAGCTCCAAGATTTCTTCCTAGCTGCACCAATTCTCTGGAATGCTCTATCCCAAGAAATCAGGACCATCCATAACTTGCACGGCTTCAGACGCTCCCTAAAAACACATCTTTTCAAAGCGGCCTATCATGCTCCCTAACAAAATTCCTTTGTACTGTGCATAGCCCATTCACTATCCCTCTCGACATAACTCTTCTTCAAACTCCATCAAACACAAAAGGTCTACACAGATTTTCTGATGACCATTCATGTAACTTTTTTTCTATCCCCCATTTCCTCAAGATGCCTGGACCATCACTGTAATAATCCCCTGCACTTTGTGTAACTCCTATGTCGTTGTAGATTGTAGCTGCAAAAAATTTAGAGAGAGGGGGAGCGCACTAAAGCGGTAAATGAGGGACACCAGCGTGTTATTAACAAAGGTAATCCACTCACCTGGTATGGTTGTGAGAGTCACATTGCTGATTGCTGCCCTGATGAAGTGGCCAGGTGGCCACGAAACGCGTTGGCTTGAGTGTAAATAAAGGTTTGCTTGCATCCTCGGTTTTCCCTGTGGTCTAGCGTGGACAAACCCCGCCTCTTTTTCTCCTATATTGTATGTTGTAGATTGTAAGCTCTTTTGAGCAAGGTCACCCTTATTTTTTGTTTAATCTATTGTATTGTATTTTTTACATTGATTCTATGCTTATTGTATTGTTTCCTATTATTGTACTGTATTCTTTCTCTACTGGAATTACTTACTGTATTATATTGTGTATTTTCTTACTGTATTATATTGTGTATTTTCTTACTGTATTATATTGTGTATTTTTGTTTATTAACTACTGTATTGTATATTGTCATATATGAACCCACTGTATTGTAAAGCGCTGCGGAATATGTTGTCGCTATATAAATAAAGATTTATTATTATTATTATTATTATTATTATTATTATCTTCTAGTTCTGTAAGATTCCTGGCTTGTCTTCCATCCTTGTGAGAATCCTGGCTTATCTTCTAGTTTTGTGAGATTCCTGGTTTGTCTTCCATTTCTGTGAGATTCCTGACTTGTCTTCCAGTTCTGTGAGATTCTTGTCTTGACTTGCATGCTCTGCTCTTTTGAGGTCTAGCCACATATTTTCAATGATGTGCTTATCAGGAGACTGTGAGGACCATTGTAAAACTTTCAGCTTGTGCCTTTTATTGTATATTGTGGATTTTGATGTGTTCTCAGGATCATTATCCATTTGGAGAAGCCATCCTCCTTTGTCAAGAATTTGTTGAAATGTTATTAAATCCATTTGTTTCTGTACCCCTGAAATGTTCCCCATGCCATTGACTGCAACACAACCCCAAAACATGATTGATCAACTCCCATGCTTAATGGTTGGCAAGATGTTCTTTTCTTAAAATTCTCTGCCCTTTTTTCTCCACACATACCTTTAAAGGGAACCTGTCAGGTGGTTTATGTTCCCCCAGCTATCACTGTCTGTACCTGCAGCTTCATAGTACTATTCTAATCATCCCTGTCTGAGCTCATAGTGTAATGTGAAAGGTGAATAAAAAGCATTTATACCCTTACATTTCCTCATGTAATGAGACAGTCAGTCCCCAGCTTGGAGGACGGGGACTGTTTGGCAGGTTAAAAGTTAACATTTCAGCCTTGTGCTAGAACATGTTCGGAGACCTGATGTGATGTCACAACCATGTGACTACAATAGGTGGAGCTACGTTCTCATAGAACATAATACATTTGCTGGCTTAGCTCCGCCCACTATGGTCACATGATCGTTACATCACACAGGTCCTTTAGCTATCCAAGTTAAAAGTGAGTTAACTATTATCCTGCCAGACAGTCCCCCTCCTCCAAGGTGGGGACTGAAATGTAAGTGTATAAATGCTTTTCTTTCGCCTTTCACATTACACTATGAGCTCAGACAGGGATGATTAGACTGGTATTATAAAGCTGCAGCTACAGACAATGATAGCTGGAGGGGCATAAACCACCTGACAGGTTCCCTTTAATCATTGTAGTAAAATAATTCTATATTAAATTCATTAGTCAACAGGACTTGATTCCAAAATGCATCAGGCTTGTTTAGATGTTCTTTTGCAAAACTCTGACTCTGAATTTTATGGTGATGCAGGAGATGTTTTCTTCTGATGATTCCATGAAAACCATATTTGTGCAGGTGTCTCTGAACAGTTGAACAATGTACCACAACTCCAGAGTCTGCTAAATCTTCCTAAAGGTATTTTGCAGTCAAGTGGGGGGTTTCTAATTTGCCTTTCTAGCAATCCTATGAGCAGATCTAACTGAAATTTAGCTTGGTCTTCCAGACCTTATCTGGACCTCCACTGTTTCTGGTAACTGCCATTTCGTAATTACATTTCAAATTGAGGAAAGCCCAGTTTCAAAACGCTTTGCTAACTTTTAACAGCCTTCTTTCTGCTTTGTGGGCCTCCCCTATTTTCAGAGTGCTTGGCAACTGCTTAGAAGAACCCATGGCTGCTGTTTTTTGGTACAAGGTTAGAGGAGGCTGGGTTTTTATAAAGCTTTGAAATTTTCATCACTTGGTCTTTATTAATGATAGTAAACAGGCCATAACCTTAACATGCTAATTAAGATCTGAAAACTTGATCAAAGTTATCTGAGCACACAAATCTCTAATGATGCCCAAACTTTTGCATTGGCCTATTTCCCTCTTTAACGTTGTATTTTTTGGAGATCACTTCATCTTCAACTTGCTTAACTGTTCACAATAATAGCAATTTTGACCAGGGGTGCACAAACTTTTGCATGCAACTGTAGAATGTACCCTGTATTAATCCAAACATTTTTCCTATAGACCAAGGCAAAATCCTGTCTGGTACAGGTTATCCTCTCACCTTTGCAGGATGTCATTAAGTGCTGCAGAGTATTTCGAGGGAAGGGAAGGGCTAGGACCATTCACGATCAGTGAGACAAGTTTGATCCATTTCGGACAGTCGAAGGCGCGAGTGAGGGAGCACATCTCATAGAGTATACAGCCCAGAGACCTGCAAATAAGCAGAAGACGATCAATAGCCCAAGAAGAGGAGATTGTATATTGTGTACAGCATGGTGCAGGGTACACAGAGATGTATATCCAACTCAATATAGCTGCAAATATAGCAGAGCTGGAGCAGTTTGGTGCAAAAAATATTGGTTTGTCACGAGTTTATTAAGAGTACCTTTCTCCAGGTAAAAAAGTGTCTAGGTTCTATTCTTATTATTAGTATTCCAGAGAAACAGTCTCTTATCTTTCATGATAATTTATATAGTCTATATCTATATCCTTGCTGATTTTTCATCCTCGATAACATTGTGCTGCTAATTTAAAGCCAGATCTGGCCAGTCAATCAGCAAGAGGAATTAAGAAATCAATGAAAGACAGTAGGGATGAGCGAGTCTACTCGCTAGGACTCGTTACTCGGCGATTCTTAAGGGACTCGCTGGACTCGGGAATCGGCGAGTCTTTTAGCGAATACTCGCTCAGTAACGAGTCCAATGCAAGTGAATGGCAATCTTAGTTTTGTCATAGTTTACTTTCTCTCACTCGCTAGACTCGCTAGACTCGCTCTATCACATCGCTATATAGCTTGAATCTCCCCAAACAGCAGCGAGTCTGAGCGAGTCTACGAGTCCGAATCCTAGCGAGTCTGCGATTCCGAGTCCTGTATTCTCTATTCGGGACTCGCGAATCCAGAATCTTTTATGTTACTAGTCAGCATTGCGTGTTAGGTCAGAAAACTTGTGAAGATAGCCAATCATAGTCAGTAATGGCATAGCAGCTTTGGTTGTGTCAGGACTATGATTGGCTGCTGTCCATCGTGATGCCTATGTCATCTATGACAGGCAAGGCAGTATATAAGGCTTGCCCCCGCCATTTTGGGCACATTGCTGAGAAGAGCTGACCTAGTGCAGGGAGACTTGGAGCAGATCTAGGGACAGTTAGGCAGTGTAGGAGTCACATATAACCCAAAAGTTCTTTTCAGAACTAACAGGACGCAGTGTAGGAGTCAAGATTCCTCACACATAACCCAAAAGTTCTTTTCAGAACTACCAGGACGGAGGATTGCTGTACAGGACTGTAAGGAAGGGAGATAGGAGCAGCCTTACAGTGAATCCAGCACCATCCTCAGAGCTTAGTTCACCCAGCTTTCCGCAGAGCTGTAATCCTAAGCTTTTTCTTATTTTTGGCACTAGTCTACCAAATAATTTTGGTGCCATTTTTCCACAAAAAATTTCCTGTGCCAGTGCGTTGCTGTACGGTGTCCTGCCTGCAGCTCGCACGGTACTTGTAAACTTGCACGCAGCCAGCACCGCAGCCTAAGTGTGCCTGGTTCTGCGTACTAAACAATTTTTTCCTGTGCCAGTGCGTAGCTGTACGGTGTCCTGCCTGCAGCTCGCACGGTACTTGTAAACTTGCACGCAGCCAGCACCGCAGCCTAAGTGTGCCTGGTTCTGCGTACTAAACAATTTTTTCCTGTGCCAGTGCGTAGCTGTACGGTGTCCTGCCTGCAGCTCGCACGGTACTTGTAAACTTGCACGCAGCCAGCACCGCAGCCTAAGTGTGCCTGGTTGTGCGTACTAAACAATTTTTTCCTGTGCCAGTGCGTAGCTGTACGGTGTCCTGCCTGCAGCTCGCACGGTACTTGTAAACTTGCACGCAGCCAGCACCGCAGCCTAAGTGTGCCTGGTTCTGCGTACTAAACAATTTTTTCCTGTGCCAGTGCGTAGCTGTACGGTGTCCTGCCTGCAGCTCGCACGGTACTTGTAAACTTGCACGCAGCCAGCACCGCAGCCTAAGTGTGCCTGGTTCTGCGTACTAAACAATTTTTTCCTGTGCCAGTGCGTAGCTGTACGGTGTCCTGCCTGCAGCTCGCACGGTACTTGTAAACTTGCACGCAGCCAGCACCGCAGCCTAAGTGTGCCTGGTTCTGCGTACTAAACAATTTTTTCCTGTGCCAGTGCGTAGCTGTACGGTGTCCTGCCTGCAGCTCGCACGGTACTTGTAAACTTGCACGCAGCCAGCACCGCAGCCTAAGTGTGCCTGGTTCGGCGTACTAAACAATTTTTTCCTGTGCCAGTGCGTAGCTGTACGGTGTCCTGCCTGCAGCTCGCACGGTACTTGTAAACTTGCACGCAGCCAGCACCGCAGCCTAAGTGTGCCTGGTTCTGCGTACTAAACAATTTTTTTCCTGTGCCAGTGCGTAGCTGTACGGTGTCCTGCCTGCAGCTCGCACGGTACTTGTAAACTTGCACGCAGCCAGCACCGCAGCCTAAGTGTGCCTGGTTGTGCGTACTAAACAATTTTTTCCTGTGCCAGTGCGTAGCTGTACGGTGTCCTGCCTGCAGCTCGCACGGTACTTGTAAACTTGCACGCAGCCAGCACCACAGCCTAAGTGTGCCTGGTTCTGCGTACTAAACAATTTTTTCCTGTGCCAGTGCGTAGCTGTACGGTGTCCTGCCTGCAGCTCGCACGGTACTTGTAAACTTGCACGCAGCCAGCACCGCAGCCTAAGTGTGCCTGGTTCTGCGTACTAAACAATTTTTTCCTGTGCCAGTGCGTAGCTGTACGGTGTCCTGCCTGCAGCTCGCACGGTACTTGTAAACTTGCACGCAGCCAGCACCGCAGCCTAAGTGTGCCTGGTTGTGCGTACTAAACAATTTTTTCCTGTGCCAGTGCGTAGCTGTACGGTGTCCTGCCTGCAGCTCGCACGGTACTTGTAAACTTGCACGCAGCCAGCACCGCAGCCTAAGTGTGCCTGGTTCTGCGTACTAAACAATTTTTTCCTGTGCCAGTGCGTAGCTGTACGGTGTCCTGCCTGCAGCTCGCACGGTACTTGTAAACTTGCACGCAGCCAGCACCGCAGCCTAAGTGTGCCTGGTTCGGCGTACTAAACAATTTTTTCCTGTGCCAGTGCGTAGCTGTACGGTGTCCTGCCTGCAGCTCGCACGGTACTTGTAAACTTGCACGCAGCCAGCACCGCAGCCTAAGTGTGCCTGGTTCTGCGTACTAAACAATTTTTTCCTGTGCCAGTGCGTAGCTGTACGGTGTCCTGCCTGCAGCTCGCACGGTACTTGTAAACTTGCACGCAGCCAGCACCGCAGCCTAAGTGTGCCTGGTTCTGCGTACTAAACAATTTTTTCCTGTGCCAGTGCGTAGCTGTACGGTGTCCTGCCTGCAGCTCGCACGGTACTTGTAAACTTGCACGCAGCCAGCACCACAGCCTAAGTGTGCCTGGTTCTGCGTACTAAACAATTTTTTCCTGTGCCAGTGCGTAGCTGTACGGTGTCCTGCCTGCAGCTCGCACGGTACTTGTAAACTTGCACGCAGCCAGCACCGCAGCCTAAGTGTGCCTGGTTGTGCGTACTAAACAATTTTTTCCTGTGCCAGTGCGTAGCTGTACGGTGTCCTGCCTGCAGCTCGCACGGTACCTTCCATCTCTCTAAAAATATCTTAGCCTCTAGTGTGTACCTTTCACGAAATAGTACCTGCTACTTGTTTTACAAGCCCCCAGAAAGCCACCAGAAATTACAAAATGTCACACAAAAAAACAAATCCCAAAAAAAGTCTTGCTAAGGGACAGGGACGAGGTACAGGCATTGGTAGTCGTGGCCAACTATCCACCAGTTCGGGCAGACAGACGAGGATTGATCGATCGTTCCTCCTGTCTAACTTTCCCCGTCAGGAAAGTAAACGAGTATTGAGGCCGGAAGACGAACAGCATCTAACGTCTTGGCTGGCAGACAAGACCTCAACAACAGGTTCTTGCAGCACTCAAGGTTCCTTGAGCACTGTATCTACTGTTGGTACATACCATGCTGGGTCATCTAATCCACAACCTCTTCACAGTTCCTCAGACCAACAGCAGCCCCATGAAAATGTTGACACAGACATGGGTCACTCAGATGACTTATTTGGTACATATAATCCTTTACATGAATCCGGTTTGCCAGACTCCGTAGTAGATGAGATACTTGATGAAGAATTGTCCATTCATGGACAAGTTTTAGAGACACCCCGGCCACATGAACGTGTCTTTCAGCAAAGTCTTAGACCGTCTCAGGAGTTGGAGGATGATGATGATGAGACAGTGACACACTTGTCATCTGGGGAGCAAAATCTATCTTGTTATCGGGAAGATTTAGAAGAGGAAGGGGTTGATGATGAGACAACTGATCCCACGTGGAATGTTGCGATGCAGAGCCAGCAGAGCAGCACGGAGGAAGAAAGTGTGTATGTCCCACCAACAAAGGCAGCAAGGCCGACTCCTCCCACCAGAACTCAAAGAGTCACCACTGTTGCCCAAAATGTGTCCACTGTGGCTCAAAATTTGTCAACTGTTGGACAAAATGTCTCTAATGTGGGCCTCAGTAATCCCTCAGGGAGTACAGTCAAGCCTAGAGGTCGGTCAGCCACTGTGTGGAAATTTTTTAAAGATGGGCCTTCTCAAGAAAATGTGGTCATCTGTACCATCTGCCATGCAAGGCTCAGCAGAGGCCACGGGAAAGGAAACCAGAGCACCAGCAGTATGCGGAAGCACATGGCTGGTCAGCACCCTATTCAGTGGTCAAAAGTGCAGCCTTCCACAACAGTGTCATCTGACCCAAAGACTGCGACGGTAACTCAGATACGTCCGTCACAATCAAGTGTTGCTGAAGCTGGTCCAGCTGATATGTACTCATCACAAGCAGCGGTTGCAGAGAGACTGAACACGAGTGCAGACAGTTCTCGGTCAGCAACATCGTTACAGTTATCAGTGACACAGCTGTACGAAAGGAAGCAGAAATACCACTCTTCCCACCCATTAGCCAAAAAAATAAATGCCCAGATAGCCAAGTTGTTAGCAGTCGAGATGTTGCCGTTTAGGCTTGTGGGTACAGACTCTTTCCGTGAGCTTTTGGCTGTGGCAGTACCACGCTACTCGGTTCCAAGCCGCCACTACTTTTCACGTTGTGCCGTCCCCGCGTTACATGAGCATGTCATTAACAACCTCAAGCGTGCCCTCCACCAACGCTGTAACCGGGAAAGTACACCTTACTACGGACACGTGGACAAGCAGTTCAGGACAGGGCCGGTACATCTCGCTCACCGCGCATTGGATCAACGTTGTGGAGAGTGTGCCAAACGATGTTAGTGTTACATCAAACATCCTACCCACGCCACGGATAGCTGGCACAACCTCATTCAGGGTCTCTGCATCATCCTATATGTCCACTACCCCATCTTCCGCTTCCTCGACCAATCCTCAATTGCCCTCAACATCACGGCCAAGTTGGGAGGTTTGCTGCAGTGCTTCAGCAAGACGCCAACAGGCTCTGCTGAAGCTGATCTGTTTAGGTCACACACCGCACACTGCAGTAGAGCTGTTGAAAGGTCTGAAGGAACAGACAGATGAGTGGCTATCCCCACTCCAACTCCAGACCGGTCTCGTGGTGAGCGACAATGGTCGTAACCTAGTGGCTGCACTAAAGCTCGGAAACCTTGTGCACGTGCCTTGCATGGCTCACGTGCTGAATCTAGTAGTGCAGAAATTCCTGCGTACATACCCAGAGCTATGTGACCTACTGGAGAAGGTGCGTCGAGTTTGTGCACATTTTCGTCATTCGTCAACAGCGGTTGGAAAACTTTCATTGCTTCAAAAGCAATTGAATTTGCCCAACCACAGACTCATTTGTGACATGCCGACACGATGGAACTCTACATTCCATATGTTATCGAGGATCAATGAGCAGCAGAGGGCAATATCCGAGTATCAGTTGCAACATGCCCGTCAGACCAGCAGTCAGCCACGACATATTAGTACAATGGAGTGGGTGTGGATCGCTGACACATCTGAGGTTCTTGATAATTTTGACTACTGCACAAAACTGGTGAGCGGTGATCAGTCCATCATCAGTGTCACTATACCCATGCTGTGTCTGCTGAAAGAATCCCTCATTAATCAGAAAAATGAAGCATTGAGAGCCCAGCAGATGGCTATGGAGCCAGATTTAAACAGCGCAGTACCTAGCCAGCAGAGCCAGTATGACCAGGCAACTATGGCTCCTGAGGAGGAACAGGAGCAAGACGATGAAGAGGATTTATTTTTTGTTGGTGCCGATGTCAACCCAGATGGTACTCACAACCCCAGCTTTGTGTCTGTCCACCATGGGTGGCCTGGAGAGGAGGAGGCGGAGACAGACTTTGCCGATACAATGGGTATTGAACATCGTTCTGAGGACACTGAAGACATGACTCTATGCAGCTTAGGACACATGGCTCACTTCATGTTGACTTGTCTGCTAGAAGACCCACGAGTGGTTAACATATTGCACAACGACCTCTACTGGTTGGCCACCTTTCTGGACCCACGTTATAAAGATAAATTCACCTCGCTGCTGTTTCAGTCACCACGTGGCTTGACAATTGACTATTTCAAGAGGGTTCTTGTGGATAATATGCTTCGAATATCACCGTCAGACAACACTCTGCCCATGGTTAGCAACTCTGTGCAACAGCAGCCTTTGGTCGGGGCACAATCATCCACGCTGTCCAGAAGAGATGCTGGAAAGATGTCCGCAAAGTGGGCTATGTTCAATAAGCCATCGAACCTGCAGCGCCATGTTGCTCCAGTAACCATCTCTCGGAGACAGAAACTTACCAACATGGTACAAGAATACTTAAGTGACAGTACCTGCTTCCTGACTGATGCCGCAGTCCCGTTTAATTACTGGGTCTCCAAGCTCCACACTTGGACAGAGCTCTCGTTGTATGCCTTGGAGGTGCTGGCATGCCCTGCAGCTAGTGTGACATCAGAGCGGGTTTTCAGTGCCGCTGGGGTATCATAACTGATACCAGGACACGTCTTACTCCCGAGAATGCAGACAGGCTTACTCTAATTAAGTTTAATAGGAACTGGATTTCACAAGACTTCTTGAGCCCTGAAGACGACAGTACTCAGAGCTGAAGTGCCACGTTCAACATCAATATGATATAATTAATCATTGTATTATATTGTGTCTTTTTGGTACAAGCAGTATGTACAAGACCAGTAACGATTTGCGTAACCATGTTCCTGCAACCTGGTAATGAGGCTGCTTCATCTTAAACCAACACTACACCTTAACTTCGGTTTCATTAACCATCACAACACCTTTTCACAAGGAATCAACCTTTATTTTCTGTTAGCAAACATTTAAAAGCCCCTTGGGCTAATTTTTTGAGCCACCCTGGCTAACAAGCTGATCATGGCCCTTAGGCCTGCATTTACACTAAAAATGCCAAACAGCCCCTTGGGCTAATTTTTTGAGCCACCCTGGCTAACAAGCTGATCATGGCCCTTAGGCCTGCATTTATACCCAAAATGCAAAACAGCCCCTTGGGCTAATTTTTGGAAACACCCAGCCTAAGAGGCTTATCATGGCCCTTAGGCCTGCACTTATACCCAAATTGCCAAACAGACCCTTGGGCAAATGTTTTGAGCCACCATGGCTAACAAGCTTATCATGGCCCTTAGGCCTGCATTTATACCCAAAATGCAAAACAGCCCCTTGGGCTAATTTTTGGAGCCACCCAGGCTAACAAGTTTATCATGGCCCTTAGGCCTGCATTTCAACCCAAAATGCAAAACAGCCCCTTGGGCTAATTTTTGGAGCCACCCAGGCTAACAAGCTTATCATGGCCCTTAGGCCTGCATTTATACCCAAAATGCAAAACAGCCCCTTGGGCTAATTTTTGGAGCCACCCAGGCTAACAAGTTTATCATGGCCCTTAGGCCTGCATTTCAACCCAAAATGCAAAACAGCCCCTTGGGCTAATTTTTTGAGCCACCCTGGCTAACAAGCTGATCATGGCCCTTAGGCCTGCATTTACACTAAAAATGCCAAACAGCCCCTTGGGCTAATTTTTTGAGCCACCCTGGCTAACAAGCTGATCATGGCCCTTAGGCCTGCATTTCAACCCAAAATGCAAAACAGCCCCTTTGGCTAATTTTTGGAGCCACCCAGGCTAACAAGCTTATCATGGCCCTTAGGCCTGCATTTCAACCCAAAATGCAAAACAGCCCCTTGGGCTAAATTTTGGAGCCACCCAGGCTAACAAGTTTATCATGGCCCTTAGGCCTGCATTTCAACCCAAAATGCAAAACAGCCCCTTGGGCTAATTTTTGGAGCCACCCAGGCTAACAAGTTTATCATGGCCCTTAGGCCTGCATTTCAACCCAAAATGCAAAACAGCCCCTTGGGCTAATTTTTGGAGCCACCCAGGCTAACAAGCTTATCATGGCCCTTAGGCCTGCATTTATACCCAAAATGCAAAACAGCCCCTTGGGCTAATTTTTGGAGCCACCCAGGCTAACAAGCTTATCATGGCCGGTAGGCATGCATTTATACCCAATTTTCCAAACAGCCCCTTGGGTAGATTTTTGGAGGCAACAAGCCTATACCTGCATCGAATATGTTGCTTCTCCGATGCTCTCAAGACAAGCAAGACTATAGTATGGGCCACGCTCCCTCCTCTATATCTAAAAACAGTTGACCAAGCCCATTGGGCTAATTTTTTGAGGCACCCAGCCTAAGAAGCTTATCATGGCCATTAGGCCTGCATTTATACCCAATTTTCCAAACAGCCCCTTGGGCTAATTGTTTGAGGCAACAAGCCTATGCCTGCATCGAAGACGTTGCTTGTACTATGATCCTGCTGTAGCCTGGCGAAGGGTCCCACTGTACGCTACGGAGATAACGCATATACATTGTGTGTTGCAAGTAGACGTCCCAGCCTCTCGCATCTGTGTTCCTAGTGTTGTTAACATACCGAGTCATTAAGTAACCCCCCCCCAAACACAGGCACTATTTCTTTGTTAGCAACATTGGTATGTGCAGTAATGATTTTACACGTACTAACCAAGGTGCCCTCATGCGCCATGCAGGCCGTAAAGTACTTGCTAATGATGATGACTTTAAGGCCACCCACAAAACAACCTACACATCCATTCCCTGAAAAAAGACAGACACAAAGCATTTTTTTTTAAAATCTGTATTATTATGCCTTAATGGCAAAGATGTCAGATTATTGTTTTTTTTTTTTTTTTTTTTTTTTTTTTTTTTTTTTTTTTTTTAAGCTTTTGAAAAGCAACGTAAAAAACAGAAATACAGATGTAAAAAGTGCAAACATGCACTATTTACATTAACAAAGCAAAAAAAAAAAGTTGAACCTACATCTGGTGGTAGGTGGGACGATTGTCTGGGGTAGCCTCTACCCCGCCACCATCACCCTGGTCATGGAGGATGTCCAGGGCCCCATGGATAGCCTCCCCCACTGCTTCTAACCCTGTAGGTTGGGTCACCTGGGCCGGTCTCTCAAAATGGCCTTGGGTTGGAAGGTCCATGTGGGTTGGCCAGAAAGGTTGGTACGGCCTCTGGGTCGCCACATAGCTGTCCCGCCGTGGTGTGTGCCTGTCCAGCCTGTTTGCCCCAGATTGCTGCCACCCCTCCAAATATGAAAAGACCTGGCCAGGGTGGTTTGGAGGGCGACATGCATCGATGACAATATGTATTGCTGACCATGCCCGCAGTCGTCTCTCGAATGGGATGTCATCCAAGAACGGTAGGAGACTGCGGGCAAAGTCAGCATTACTTTGTGCCCGATTTTCTGGCCCTGCAACAACCTCCTCTGGCGGCCGGACATGCCCCAAAGCTGGGGTTGGTGCTGGTGGCGGCGGTGGTGGTGGTGTTGGTGCTGGTGGCGGCGGTGGTGGTGGTGGTGTTGTTGATGGTGGAGGCGGTGGTGGTGGTGTTTGTGCTGGTGGCGGCGGCGGTGGTGGTGTTGGAGCTGGTGGCGGCGGCGGTGGTGGTATTCCACCAGCTTGGCCTTGGTCCTCCACTTCCGGTGCTTCTGGGGCCTCCCTCGCCTGTTCAGGCAGCTGTTGTGGTGCACGGCGCCTGCGGTAGTGAACCTCTCTGTGGGTAAAGGCCAAAAAAGTTTGGTGAATGCATTGCATTTATAAACAAAAACATAGGTCAAACATTAAGTTGCACGCTTTTTTGACTGTGTATCAGTGTGTTCTGAATCAGATATTTTTTATTATTATTAAAGAATAACCAACTGTTCATAACATAAAGGAATACGTCACTTTGTTTGCCAATTCCATAATAATACATAATTTTTCCCCACATTATTACCCCCCCCCCCCATCCCATCTAATCTAGACGATCAATAACACCAATGTTTCACATGAAAAAAAACGTCCACCTGACTTCACTTTTAACTTGACATACTTAATGTACCAAACTTTTAGGTCACATCAGCTATATAAACCAGTGAAGGGGTTCAAACGTATACAATATATATATATATAATATAATAATTAATATAATACAATATATATAATAATGACTATTCAGCCACTATCTCCATCCACTTCTTTCTCAACCCTCGTTCATGGCTCCCACATCTGTGTATTCTGTGTTTTCATTGTTGACCTTAAGATTGAATTGCAGCCAATAAATTAGGACATTTTGGCTCATGCCTCAACCAATAATCTATGTGTGGGTAGTGTTGGTCCTCGATTTTTTGACATTACATTTGAAATTAAACCATTTGTCTCCCCAATTACACTGTGCCCTGCCTTAGGCAGGACAGCTATTTAGGCACTTGAAGACATATTAGTGGCCACAAGTATAGCATTTACTTTTTGTTGTAACTTTATGTGGACAAAGCTATAGCCTGACACTTAGAGGCAAACACATTCTTCAGGGTTGCTTACCATCAGATGGACAGTAAAAGACGCAGTGTGGGCGACCTTGGTTTCAAAGCACATAACCCACATCTATAGGGCAGGTGAGCAAGACAGTAAATGGAGTCCTGCAGCATAGGTGACACATGAGCATTCGGCGTTAGTGGCCTACACTCCTTGTTGCTGCCATGTATGCTAATCAGGAATGTCTTGGTAAATAAACCCCACAAAACATATGGCTTGGATTTTGAAACGACTGTAATGGACATAGAGTATGGGGTTGTTTTTGATCAGCAGGTCACACATCGTCGGTGCCAAACAAGGTGGTATTCCCAGATGGACAGTTTTACAATTATTCCAACGGGGCCGAACACAAAGCCGGGAACAGCAAGGGCAAACTTCTTGTTTCCTAAAGGACCTTGTACATAAAAGTCTGTTGCACTGAAAATATGGCCCCCTTAAGTTTAATTTTATACAGCATTAATACACAATGTTTTCCGAAGGATTCTTAATGTAGCCATCAGTTAACAACAAAACAATTAAATTCACATGTGGATCCTAATATCTACACCATCACCTTGCAGCCACAAATATACCCATGGCCAAACTCACCCACACATATTTGTAGTGATACAGGGTATGTCCTCAAATGTGTATGACTGTGTAAACAATCTGGGATGGTGTACAAACAGTTTAGTGCAAAAGGGGTATATCCTTACAACGTTATTTAGCCTAAAAAACACCCACAATTAAACGTGTAGGGATGTATGTGGCCCTTATGCAAGTGGAGGGAGGCCATTAGGAACACATACAAATGATGCTTACGACAGGCAAACCAGACAAGGCCACACACCTTAGAGGCCATTGCAGGGAAGAACATGGCTTTGTTCCACAAACATGCCAACAATAAGAGCTAATTGTGAGGTCACGGAACATTGTGTATGCCCACCCTGCAGAACATTGCTTATTTGTCCCAACGTCACAATGTGAATATAAATGTGTATGTCCTGGATCACTGCCAAAGGTAATAGAAATCTGTTGGACCATGGCAGAAACAAACCCCAGTGTGGGTATGTAAACCAGCACACTCATTATAGAGCTTCATACGTACACTGTGTGCCCTCGTGGACAGGGTTCTCTCCTCTTGTACCTGTACGACCTGATTGTCTTCCTTTACTGTTTTTTGTAGTTAACCATTATCCTCATGTAAAGTGCCATGAGACCTAATGGCGCTATATAAATAAATTATAATAATAGTAGACAACAGTGCTGCAGACACATACCTTGGCATACGGGCCACCGGTCCAAGGAAGGACAGCCGGTCATAATGTTTGTATATCAGCTCTGGAGCTGCTCCCGGGTCCCCCTCTGCGATCTGCCGATATTGTTTGCGATGTTGATCGCGGCAGCTCCTCCACCGTTTTTGAAGATGGTCAACTGTGAAATGATTTCAAACCGGGTTTAGACATGTGTAATATTTGAAACACCAAAAGTTTGTGTACAAATCAACAATAACATTTTATTCATGTTGTGTGTGTAATGTGTATACAAGGCACAGTGACACGACAGTGTGGAACATCATCAACAGCATTACGGACATTGAGCTCACGTGGACACTATCACAAATGAGGCAGGTCACATGTCGACGCATCGAGAAGGTAATAGTGCGGGCACCAGACTCTGCTCATTAGTGGTATTAATATACACCCAACCCCCTGGCCGTAAGAGCCAGGAGCACCAGCCCTTAAACTAAGTGTACTGTTGTGACCCCATCCAAATATAGGCAACTATGCAACGGCGCATGATAACACATTGAGGGTCCTGTATACCCTGCTATGGGGGGCCTGTATACCCACGAGGGCCTGTATACCCACTGCTGGGGGCCCTGTATACCCACTGCTGGGGGGGCTGTAGACCCACTGAGGGCCCTGTATACAGGGACTGACTGGCACCCTACAGTTTGGGTGCCAGCCCTCCCTCACCGGTCCGACACAGGTGAGGAGGGGGGTGGGGGGGGACGATGACAGGCGGCCGCCTCACAGTCACCGCAGCTCCCGCAGTCTCCTAGGGCTCGCTCCCAGCCGCAGCCTCGCGCTCCTCACAGCCGCTCACTCCTGGCCGCAGCCGCGCGCTGATGACGTCATCGCGCGGCCAGGAGCTTGCGGTTCCGGCTGCTGCTTCGGGGTCATGCGCTGCTTCATGCTCCTGCAGCCGCATGAGCCGTGCGGGCGGCAGCCCTTTTCATGGTCCAGGCGGCCCAAAATAGGGGAAAATACACCGGCCTGGGCCAGTCCGCCCCTGCCTGTCTACCATAATATGGGGGCATGTATACCCATCTGGGGGCCTGTATACTCTGCAGGGGGAGCTGTATACTCTGCTGGGGGGCTGTCTACCAGTGATAGCCGCTGTATACCAGGATGGCGGTCAATATGTTTTCACAGTTTTTGGGGGCAAAAATAGGGGGGTCGGCTTATACACGGGTCGGCTTATACACGAGTATATATACAGTAAATCCAATATATAACGGGTGAACTCATTTAACTTACTCATATTGCTCTGCTCATCATGGCCACTCAGATGGAACGCAGGGAACATCACTTGGGCGATCTCTCTCCAGGCAGTAGTCCTCATGATGTTATCCCCATAGTCAGGGTCTGTTGGGAGCCATAGCAGTGGCCGAGCCTCCACCAGAGGAATCAATCGCAGCGTATTCACACTGACACGGCCGGCCATTATTGCTCTGGGGAATGGATTGCTCTGTGTGTGCGTCTGTCAGAGCGAGTCGTTTCCTGTTTCCTGTTTGCTTTTACAGCATGGCGTGTACCGGAGAATCGCTTCCCCCTCCCATCATCGGCTCCAAATAAGAGAAAAACCTGCGAGTTTGGACTCGCACACTTTCAGAGACACATCAGCGATTTGTAAATAGCATTATTCGCTATTACTCGGCGAGTCCTAGCGAGTAGACTCGCTCATCCCTATTCCCTATTCATTAACATTGGACTCGCTAGACTCGCAACGAGTAGCGAGTCCTGGGCTCGGACTCGTGCGGGTCTAGCGATTCCGAGTAATTTAGGACTCGCTCATCCCTAAAAGACAGGTTATTTCTTAATGTGACAGAATATATACTGCTGTGCCGGGAAATTCCTGCTGGAGGGAACTTGTTATCTAATTACGTAGACTAAAGACCATGGAGGACAAACTCATAGAATTTATGCCAAATCAATAAATGTACATTAGACAATAAACTGGTGGATCCCTCTGCACCGGTGCCCATAGGGTGAATGTGCCCTGCAGATCCTCTATTGTGAGAGGGGAGCACCATGGTGGGATTACACCCAGTCCTCCGCCTGAAGGTCTTCACTTATAATTGGTCCAGGTGTTCACACCACCATGCGAGGTCTGGGCTTTTCTAATTATACTCACTCTGACAGCCTCATTTCCCTGCTCTGTCAGCTGCATCTTTACTTATATGCCACAGTCTCCATCTAAAGATATTTTTTGGCCTTCTCTAATGCCCTCTACCTGATGGCCATGAGTGTGCACGGACGAGTCAGATCCAATAACAGAGTAACAGCAAGGGATAGAAAAGTCACAAAAATACAACAGACACAAATAGTGACACAGCAAGAACCAAAGGGCAAGCAGGGGCCAACACATACACTTGGTGCATAACATCTGGCCCCTTTCCCCCCTGGTGTATAACACCTGGCCCCTCACCCACCCGGTGAATAACTTGCCCCTCACCCCTGGTGTATAGCATCCAACCCTCATCCCCCAGTGTATAACATCGGCCCCTTAGCCCCCAGTGTATAACAGCCACCCCCCGATGTATAATATCCGGCCCCTCAGCCCTCGGTGTATAACATCCAGCCACTCACCCCCCCCTCCGGTGTATAACATCCGGTCCCTCATCCCCCCGGTGTATAACACCCGACCCCTCACCATTCCAGTGTATAGCATCCGGCCCCTCACCCTCCTGTGGGTATAACATCCGGCCCCTCACCCCCGGTATATAACATCCCCTCGCCCCCCACTGGTGTATAACATCCGGCCCCTCATCCCCCGGTGTATAACATCTGGCCCCTCGCCCTTCCACCCGGTGTATAACATTCGGTCTCTCACACCCGGTGTATAATATCCGGCCCCTCACCCTCCGGTTTATAACATCATCCAGCCCCTCGCCCCCGGTGTATAACATCTGGCCCCTCGCCCCTCAAGTGTAAAACATCCAGCCCCTTACTCCCCGGTGTATAACATCCGGCCCACTTCCCCCCTCTCTGGTATATAACATCCGGTCCCTCACTCCCCCAGTGTATAACATCCGGTCCCTCACTCACTGGTGAATTACATCCGGCCCCTCACCCCACGAAGAGTTTGGTGAATGGAGAACGTTCCCCCCTGACAGCATTGTGCCCGCTGTACAGATGGTGGAGGCGAATAATGCTCCTGGCTGTTATCAGGGGGGCCGAGGACTCTTAGCTCCAGTAAAGGGACTTAATTTTTCAGCACAAGACATTGTGGACAACTGTAGCCTCAGCTTTGTGGGACCAGTTTAGGGGAAGACCCTTCCATGCCCAAGGTCCATACAGACATGGTTGGGGGAGTTTAATGGAAGAACTTGATCAACCACACAGTGGTTGGACCTCAATCCTAGTCAACATCTTTGAGATGAGTATGGAGATTGTGAACCTGACCTCTCCTTAACATCAATGTCTGACCTCACAAATACTCTTTATGAATCAGCACAAATTCCCACACGTGCCTACAAAATATTGTAGAAATCCTTCCCAGAAGAGTAGAAACTGTTATATCTGCAGAGGGGCTGCCTACATATAATGTGTATGGATGTAGAATGGAAGGTCAGAAATGCTCCTGTAGGTGTAATATGTGGAGGGGGCACAAACTTTTGTCAATACAACATGGTGTAGATCTATACAGAAAAAGTAAAGTGGGGCAGATTCAGGTATACACAGACAGACCACTGGGCAAGTTGTATTTTGATATAAACCTTTTTATCCTGTATCTATGTATCTATTGATAATTACTTATTATGCATTGCTTATATAGCGCCATCATGGTTTATAGCGCTTTATAGAGATTATTAACACTGTCCCCATTGGGACTCACAATCTATATTCTCTATCAGTCTTTGAAGTTTGGGAGGAAACTGGAGAATCTGAAAGAAACCCACAAAAACATAGGGAGAACAGAACATAAATTAGTGTACTTACCTCTGCTTTGTCACAGCCTATAGCTTAAGCAATTGTTTTGCTGTTTTTTGCAGTTTGCCTACATTGTGAAAAAGATAATTATAGGATTGGCCATTAATAGCTGATTGTGCGAGATCCCATTTCCAGGGTTCCCAATGATGAGCTGACTGAATAAGCCATGTGATTCCTGTACCATGGCCAGGAGCAGTAGTCATGGTCAAGAAGGTTGATGCCCTCGTCCCAGCACATTACAGACATGGGTTGTGGTTGGACATTCACTATGTCTGGCTGCTCCACTACTTCTTGGCCACAGGCATGTTTCCACTGTGCGGTTCCTGGTTTCTGGTTACCAAGAAAGAGTACACTACAGCTTAAAACTTCTTATATTTTCTGTCCAACCACACGGGTCAATGTGTAACGCTGTGGTCAGGGCACTTTACACAGGTAAGCTTGTTGGAGTCTGTGATCTTTAGCCCGGAAGACTTTTTCTGGCTAGCTCTATGATTGAGTTACCCCACCACTATCCACATGGGGTGCTTCACTTGCTGGGTGTGCGGTTGCCCTCCTGTTCCTCACTTCTCGTCTTTTAGTTTGCACAGTGACATGGGCCAGCCCCTACAACTTCCTCCTGCATGGCACTTCTGCTTACATTCTCCTCTTTTCATTTTCTCTTTCTGCCTAAAACCAAGAAACACACCACTTTATATATCCCTCCCTTATGGGCCAGCTTCACCTTAACTCTTCCAGCTCTGTCTTCTCTAAGCCCTAGGTTCCTCCTACAACTGAGACAGCTAACACTGACTGGTGACACCTAGGGGTGGCTGACAATATTGCACCCATTTCCAGGAAAAAAACTATTATTTACATAAATACATATCATAATAACGTATAAAAGCAGCAGTCCTCAGGGGCAGGAATTTCTCTGGCATCAGCCACCTCCTTACACTCCAATAACTATCGCTTCCATAGATTTCCAGGAATCGCTCTGTTTTTAGTAGTATTTGTCCTTGTTACGGGATTTAACTGCAGTAAATTACAATGCTGTACCTTAAAATCCATTGTAATTTTCATCCATTCTTTTCCTTGAAATTACCAAGACTCAACTTTCGAGATCTAATCTAGTCAAGCTTGGAGATAGTCTTATCTGAAGAACATATGGAAACATACGCCTCAGCTCTTATCTCCCCCAGATAATACAATAAATGACAATTGTGTCCAGTGAAGAATAAGCAGGAGCCGGTGTCGCTTTGATTAACGTGACAAATTGACAATGGAACTACAACACCAAACGCGACCACTGATTAATCCCCAACGTCTTATTACTGAGGGGCACAAACCGAGACCGGCCTGGCACGGATGATCCTCAGCTTAGTGTCATTGGGAATATTTGTGCTGAGGACGAGATTCACTGACAGGGACAAAAGTCACACATCACACAGTGGTTATGATGGGAAGGGTGGAAACCAGGGTTTCTGAAGATGGTTTTTGTGCTTTTCTTATCCTAATTATTTTTTAGGTCTATGCTGGGCAAAGCCAAAAACTACAATCAAATACATGGACAAATAAGATGGATCTGATCACAAGATGATGGGACCATCTTCTCTCCAGATGCTGGTTCACGTCATCCTACTATCAACTCATCGACTATAGAAGTCTGGGTCACCTAATCCCACTGTGTAAACCTGAGAGAGAACCTGACTCCCCAGAACACAAATGCAAAAATTGTGTATAAAGTTTTATTTTGAATACAGGACCCCAGGTCCATTCGCTACTTCTCCACCCTTATAGCAGACTCACACTACCAGGGGAGTAATGATAGAGATCGCAACCAAACCCATGCTTCAGAAGGGTCTGCCGGCCCCTGTGCCTACTCCAGCTGGATGTGTGTCTGAGGAAGCACATTCACCTAAAGTATATAGCAATGCAGAGACCCGTCAGGTCCTCACATGGCTATACACACTGCCAGCCTATCAGAGGCCACCAGCATACATCAACGTGTATGTGACTTGGGGCACAGGACAGTGATGTGGAAAAAAAATGGAGAAAGGTGAGTAGAATGTTGTTGTTTTTTTAATGCAGAATGAGGAACATATATACCAGGATGGACCCAGAATGGGGGACATATATACCAGGATAGACGGCATTTATACCAAGATGGTAGACATATATGCCAGAATTGGAGGTGTTTATGCCAGGATAAGGGAAATTTATACCAGGATGGGGGACATAAATACCAGGATACATCCAGGATGGGGGACATATATAAAAGAATCAGAGACATATATACCAGAATGGGTGACATATATACCAGAATGGGGGACATATACTGTATACCAGGATGGGGGACATATATACCAGGATGAGGGACATATATTCCAGGATGGGGGACATATAGAAAAGAATCGGAGACATATATACCAGGAGGGGGCAGATATATACCAGGATAAGGGGCATTTATACTAAGATGAGCAACATATATATCAGGAAGGGGACATATATCCTGGGGTGAGGCCTAGAATGTGAGACATATATACATGTATGGGAGACACACAATACTGTATATACCAGGATGGTCCCAGGATGGGGGACAGTATATACAGAATAGGGGACATATATACTAGGATGAAAGACATATATACTGGGAAGGAGCCCAGGATGGGGGACATATATATATATATATATATATATATACCAAGAATGGTGACATATATACAAGGATGGGGACATATATACAGGGATGGAGCCCAGAATAAGGTAGATTAGTGCAGGATAGAGGATATTACCACATAATGAGGTGGGGGGCAAATTGCATGTCTTTATAGAATTTAGAAAGCTACAAGAGCCCATACATCTGACAAACATGCTGGGGAGGGAATGAGAAGACCAGATTCAAATCCTGCATCAGGGTCCATTGGACTCTAGTTACGCCTTCGCACACTATGTACATATAGAATCGCCTTAGGCTCCACACCATCTATAGCAACACTCCCTAGTTTAGGCTTTCACTGTTCTTCATATAGCTAAATTGCCTGTTGCAGGGCATCATTTTCTACATATAGGATCACCCTGGACTCTATGCCATCTATAGCTACGCTCCAAGGTGATGAGTCACAGTACCTACATATAGGACTACCCTGGGCTCCACTCTGTCTATAACTATGTAGCCTGGTGCAGCTATCATTTTCTACATATACGCCCACCATGGACTCTACACCATCCATAGCTATACTCTTTAGTGCAAGAACTCATTACTTACATCTAGGGCCACCCTGGGAACAACACCTTTATGATTACACTACTTGATGCAAGATTTCACAATTTACATCTAGGACCACGCTGGGCTCCACACCTCTATGACTACATTCCTTGATGCAAGATCTCACTACTTACATGTAGGACCAACCTGGGCTCCACACCCCTATGGCTCCATTCCTTGGTGCAGGCTCTCACTACTTACATCTAAGACCACCCTGGGCTCCACACCTCTATGACTACATTCCTTGATGCAAGATCTCACTACTTACATGTAGGACCAACCTGGGCTCCACACCCCTATGGCTCCATTCCTTGGTGCAGGCTCTCACTACTTACATCTAAGACCACCCTGGGCTCCACATCCCAATGGCTACACTCCCTGGTACAGTCTCTCACTACTTACATCTAGGACCACCCTGGGCTCCACACCCCTATGACTACACTCCCTGTTGCAGGCTCTCACTACTTACATCTAAGACCACCCTGGGCTCCACATCCCAATGGCTACACTCCCTGGTGCAGGTTCTCACTACTTGCTTAAATGTCAGACCACCCTAAGTTTCCCTCTTTACTACACACACTTTTCATTCCTGTATCTGGCACTGGAGATGTTACAGGGGCAGCTGTAACTTCTCCACAAGTGTTTGAAAGTGTTTCACGTTGCGAGAAGAGTCTTATGTTAGAAATCAAAGATTCTTTGATATAGAAGGACCTAAAATCCTGCTCCAGCGCACACACAACACAGAGGAAATCCACAGCAGAGAACAAACACTTCATTTTTGGAGCAGAGAATATTTTTATATCATTTTGCTCTTGTTTCTCCAGTTCTAAAAATATAGAGTTATGGTTTTACAAGAAAGTCTGTGACAGCCTGATGAAGAGGTTATCCATCAATGCAAAAAATAATTATGATATATTTACTCACTTAACTAATACTAATCTATTGATTCTGTTCAGAAAGTTATTGTCGCTCATTTTGGCCAATTTATCTTGTGAGCAGACAGTGAGGAACGTGATACTGAGTGGAAGAAGGTCCTCCTGGCTCCTGCCTGCAGAGAAAATTCTCTGAAGTTAGTTTGCAGAAATTAACCTTTTTTGTTGTGGAATTTACCGATTTATCTTATTGAAGATCTTAAAGTCATAAAGTAAATCGCTGGCCTTGTATTGTTTTGTAGCATTTTTCTTTGTGTGATGCAACAAAAACACATGTAAAGATGCATGAATGAGGAAAATATACAATAAAACCTCAGTTTTTGTTGATGTCGGTTATCGTTGGTTTTGGCTTTCGTTGACTTTTTCATGAAAAATTTGTCTTGGTTGTTGTTGGCATGCACACATACTCTCACTGCTAATTTCGTATGAAGAAAGGGCGACACCACACGATTCCCTTCCAAACAATAATATCTGCACCTCTCTGTCCTCTTCTAAATGTCTTCCATACACCAAAAAGAGTCTTTAGAAAAGTACTGTTTAAGTCATTTTTATTATTTTCTCCAAAGTTACCAGTTTACATACATTTTTTCAGTATTTGGTATCATTGCCCTTAACTTGCATGACTTGGGTCAAAAATTTTGGATTTCCTTCCACAAGCTTCCCACAATGGTTGGTAGGAATTTGGGCCCATTCCTCCTGACAGAAGTGGTGTGCCTGAGCCATGTGTGTAGGTTACCTTCCTTGCACCTGCCTTTTCAGCTTTTTACATTATCAATAGGATTGAGATCAGGGCTTTGTGATGGACACTCCAAAACATTGACTTTGTAAATTAAACCTCATTAACCAATCTGGCAGTATGCTTCGGGTCATTCTTCATTTGGAAGACCCATTTCTGCCCAAACTTTAACTTCCTGGATTATGTCTTGATGCCTTGAGATGTTGCTTCAGTATTGCCACATAATCTTCTTTATTTGTGAGTCCATCTATTTTGTGAAAGTCACCAGTCCCTCCTGCAGGAAAACAACCCCACAACATGATGCTGCCACCCCCGTTTTTCACAGTTAGGATGGTGTTTTTAGGTTTCCAAGCTTCTCTCTTTTTCCTCCAAACGTAACAATAGTCATTATGGCCAAACAGTTCAATTTTAGTTTCGTCAGACACCTGTTCCTGTGTGTATTTGGAAACATTAATCTAGCTTTTTAATGTTTCTTTTGGAGTAATGGCTTCTTCCTGGCAGAGTGGCCTTTCAGCCCCTGTTGATACAGTACTCGTTTCACTGTGGATAATGACACAATCTCACCAGCTTCCACCATCATCTTCACAGGGTCTTTTGCCTTTGTTCTTTGGTTGATATGCACATGTCGGACGAAAGCACGTTCACCTTTGGGACACAGAACATGTCTCCTTTCTGAGCAATATGATGGCTGCACATTCCCATCTTGTTTGCAGTTGCGTATAATTGTTTCTATAGATGAATGAGGCACCTTTAGGAATCTGGAGTCTAAAGGCCCTGTTACATGGCTCAACATCGTGCTCAACATCGTTCAAAAGTGACGTGTTCAACGATGTTGAAACGACATCGTTAGCAAGTTGTTGCATGTAACCAAACGATTCAGCTACGGTAATTAGTCAAGTTGAAGTTGACAGGTTTATGAACATGTTCCAAAACCTGACAACTTCAACTCAACCAACCTGCTGTATCGTACTGTGTGACACCGCGATAACTATGTCACAGACGACTTCGCGCATTTACAGCAATGAGCAGGGATCGTTTTCGGGGTTTGCAAACGATACCTGCTCCCAACATCGTTGGTGAGTTGTTCACGATATCTACATGTGTGACAGCTCACCAGCAATGTTGGAAAGATGCCAAAAATAGGGAGCGTGGGCGTCATCGTTTGTAAGTCGTGGGGTGTAACGGTACCTTAAGTAAACTTAATGTATGTAAACGTATGACTTTGCAGAAAGTACGGTAATCAAAATGTCTTAAAACATTCTCTGTCTCTCATTATTCAGGCTTTTGGCAAATATTAATAATTAATAAGTAATACTAATTGACCTAAAACAGGAAAGGTTAATTCTGTTTTCATGTCCGGTAGTGAGAAAAAATGAGGTGGTCATGAGTAAGGGTACAGATAGTACCCAAATCGCATAGACCGCTGGGATCTACTTGCTATGTTTTTAAGCTCTTTATTGTTCTTTTGAAATAAAATTAAAAAAAACTGTTGCACTAGATCCAGGTAGTTGCTGGAGTTTTTTCTTCTTAAGCACTAAATATATAGTGTATGTAAACTTCGGGTGTCAACTATATAACCCTTGTTAAGTGTTCATTTATTCTTTACCTTAGTCTTTTATATTAATTTCCTAACATTTTCAATATTAAACACTATCTTTACTCTCTATAAAATGTGTTTTTTGGTATGTATTTTGGAGTGTCTGAAATTAATTGGATTTCCTATGGAAAGAATTTATCGGTTTCAGTTTCGGTCCAATCGTTTTCGGACAGATTTTCAACAACAACCGAGGTATATGGATTTTAATTGCGGAACTGCAGATTTCAGCTTGGAAATCTGTGCATGAAATCCGCACCGAATATAGAACCTAGCCCAAAACATTTGTAGGTAGTGTGGCTTTATCATCCCCATCTTGACATGGCCAATTTCCATTTTTGCGTATTCATTATTTCCTGCACTTTTTCCCAGAGCCATAACTTTTTTTTTCTGTCCAGACATAATTATGAGGGCTTGTTTTGGGTGGGACAAGTTGGTAACATTTTGATTGCTCGTGAAGCCAAGGTCACGTCTGCTGAGCACGGCCACCACCACAAGTGACAAGATCCAAGTCTGGTGGTCTGATTATTTTGGCACATAGCGCTCCACCAAAATCTGTGGTTCAGCAGGAGTAATCCTCTCCCTGCTATGTCCAACAGGACATCACCACAACCTACTTAAACTCTGAGTGTACTGCCAGTAGTTACCAGTTATAGTTCATACTTGCTGTGGTTCCCTCTGGTTATTTTACTCCTATTCAGCCTGTTTGTTTCTCATTTTTTCAGGCTGGCTTCACACCACGGTGTGATCCGGTCCGGGGCTGTCCGGTGTAAACCAGACAGCCCAGGACCAGTTTTTGGCCCCATAGTAGCCTATGGGGCTCTCTGCCATCCGGTTTCCTCTCTCAGGATGAATCCAGGAGAATTCGGATTATTCTCCCCGGACACAAAAATGTTGCTTGCAACGTTTTTATGTCCGGGGAGAAAGATCTCCCCAAATAGCCGGATCCGCCCGGATTGTCCTGGATCAGGGGCAATCCGGTTCTCCCTAACATGGGAGCCTATGAGGAACCGGATACCGGCGGCTGCACGCCGCTGTTGTTTCAGGACCGCGGCTAGCTCCATGCTAGCCACGATCTTGAAAAATCGGCAGCTGCGACTGCAATTACAGCCATCCGGCTGCACACAGGACTGGAGGGCGCATTTGGCCCTCCGGTTCTGTGTACTGATTCGGATCACACCGTGGTGTGAAGCCAGCCTCACCTCATCCCATGTTTAGTCTATCCTTTTCCCTAACGATTCAGATCCTAACCTCCTGGTATTGATGCAGCCTGCTGACCATCCCTCTACCAGTCTGCAGCTACTCTGTAGACCAAACCCAGGGGTTCTTGTGTAAGTCCAATACCTGTACAACATTTAAAGAGGGAAGGCCTGGACACCTCATGGGACTTGGTAGATCCAGTAACTATTCTGTGGAAGCCCTGCTAAGAGCAGCCAGGCTACCACACACAGTGAGCTCATGAAACTGTCATAGACATCAAGTAAGGGAGTCATTAACGCGAGGCCACCCTTCCACTGGGGATAACGATTGAAATAGGGCAGCCCATTATTGAGGTAGGAGCAGGTCCCAGAGCAGGAACTCTCTTGTATTTGACATTTATGACGTGTACTTAAATATATAGTATAGCTATCAATTAAGGTGATAGATTTACTTTGGCACTTTACACTCGCTGACAACTCACAATTCAGTGTCACGTACAAATGAGCTGTAATAATTAAGGGCTTATTCTGTCTTAGCCGCATTTGATAGGATAGATAATTCTGAAAACAGTATCTCTTATGAGATAATGCCATAATAATGTAAAAAAAAATAGCTTGAACAAAAAGGAAGAAATGATCCAGCTCATCCATGATCCATGAACAAGTGTAGATATCCAAGAAAAAATGTAAAAAAATTCCAGCTGCTAAAATATTTTATTTCCAACAAGAACAGGCAACATGTTTCGAATGCATGCAGGCGTTCTCTCTCCAAAGCTTGGAAAAAGATTGCTTGCATGCGTTCAAAACATGTTGCCTATTATGGATATTTTTACTTAATCTAAATAGAATTTTGGAGCCATTAGAAGCTGGAATTTGTTTTACAAAAAAATCCCTTCCCTATATATGATCTAATAGGAATGAATATAGCACTGGGTCCAATTGCAAAGGATATAGAATCTGGCATTTAGTTTTATCTCTTGAAAGAACAGGATAATTATGTCTGGGAAACAAACACAACTTATTTTTAGCTGACTTTAAACATCCCTCGTTGGCACTTGGCCACGCTTCGTGCTTCATGGTGGTGATCAGTCCAGATATCAGAACGGATTAGCCAGCCGGAGGGATGGATAGCACAAGCTGCAGGGAATGTCGCAGGTTTTTTTTTTGTAAAGTTTTGCTGATCATAAAAGAAAATCACCCCATACGTGGCCGAAATAAAAAAAAGAAAGATTGCGGAAATGGAAAAAGTAATTCCAGGGAGGGTCACTCAGATAAAGCACATTTTCTCTTGTGCTTCACATGATGCCCGGGATGAGCCAGAACAGGAGAGAACTGTGACATTGGTGGGGAGCGGCTGCCAGGTTTCTTGTTTGTTTTTTTTGCCAAGCTCCTGTGATATTTTCTCTTTCATTCATTTGCACTTTGTGAGTGAGAGAAAGAGAGTGGGTGGAAGACAAGAGAAAGGACGAGAAAAAGGGATGTTGATGCCAACTGGGTTTTGTGACTCACAGTAACTTAACAAATCATGAAAAGTTGAAAGCAAAAAACGGGCTGCATGTCCTTCAAAGTGGGTTTTGGGGTAATCATAGATCATTGTCCAGTAGGTTCTTAGCTACGGTAGTGACTAGAATAAATTAGCTCCTTAGTTGCTGTCGTTTAGGTGTTTTGAAGGGAATGTATCATTAAAAAATGATATTACAAAAAGAAACAGTTCCAGTCTGTAATGCTAAGTTATGAAAACTCACCATGGTCGATACAACATTATTGGTCTATATTATAGGGTGCAGAGAGGGAGAGTAGGAGCGGTGGATGACGGCTTGCCATTTCGCGCTGGCTTAGCGCTTCAACGGATCCCGTTGAAGCACTAAGCCATCGCAAAATGGCAAGCCATCATACACTGCTCCTGCTCCCCCTCCCCGTACCCAATAATATGGAACGAAAATAAAGGCTCGTTTGTGTTGGGCCCCTGCGACCAGGGTGGCCACAGGTAAGAACTGCAGCCAGGAAGAGGGAAGACAGGTTTTGCACAAACCACCTTCATAACAAACACGCAGGGACACAAGACGCAACCCGGAGCCCGGGACTCTAGGCGGGCAAGAGGTGGTAGGGCCAGTCACAAGTTGGTGGGACGTAGTCAAGGTAACGGACCGGGTATATAAGGGGAAAACAGGAAGTAGTTAGTCAGTAGGCCTGTGGGTGCCGAGAAGTAAAGACAAAGAGTAGGCCAGAGTGAGTTGAACTGAAAAGACCGAGTAGGCCAGTGGGTGTCGAGCAGCACAGACCAAGAGTAGGCCAGAGAAGGCTGAGTAGAAAAGAACAGAAAAAGACAGAGACACTTCCCTGAATGTTTTGGGCTCCCTGGAGGCGCAGAATCCTGCGACACCTAAGCCCCTGGAGAAAAAGCCCGCTCCACAGCCTGTAACCCAAGGGAAGGGGAGAGACCAGACCAGTGCAGCTGGGTCCAAGGAAATTGGCAGCATTGACAGAGCACGACTGGGAGAAGATATTCCCTGAAGCACACCGGAGTTACACGGGTAGGAAAGAGCCCGGTGATCCCCTGCAACATAGGGACACCCAAGGCTAGGCTGGGACCAGAGAGTCGGCTCTGAGGTGACTGAAGCTTTACGCCGGGACACATACACATAGACGGGGAGTTCAGATTCCAGGTCTGATCTCCCAACTCAGGTGCGGGAGGTGCAGCAACACATAGGATCCAGGCTTGCTACTCACACACTAGGGGGAAGCCAAACAAGGACCGAAGTTGTCACCACACTGCACACGGGGAGAAGAGAAGTGAGGAAAGCCTGAAAGGTATCAGAGAGAGAGAAGGGTCTCAGAAGGAAACCTGGCTGCAGAAGGTTAAGTGACTGTCTGGAGTTACCCCTGTAAAAGAAATGTACTGTGAATTGTTTGTACTGAGGAAGAACGTGCAAGTAAAACTCGGTGAACCCTGCTAAAGTCTCCCGTGTGTGATTCCTTGCATACAGAACTGTGTTACTATTGACACCCTGTCAGGAGCAGCCCGACCCACGGCGGGCTCATCCATCTGGCTGCAGCACCATCCATCCTCCTGGCAGAAGCAAGCATCAGCAGTGGTCCCCTCATTGACTACAACCTGTGGGTGGTGTCACGACAACCCCTGTAAATAACCCCTTTTACTTGTGGGCCCGGGACACGGTCCGGCCCAAGACCACTGTGATTCCCCGGTCTGATATCGAGTACCCCGTCCCAGTGGGCTCCACATTTGCATCTAACCTGGTAAGTGCCACTCATTTCTTCTCTGAGGATTTCAATTTCATGTTTATCTCTGCAATGTATGCAACTCCACGGCATCAGTAACACTAACTTGACTGAGAAGATCCGGCTGACATGGTCAGTATTCAGTTGTCTAGGTAGTAGTGCCCGTCTCCTCTATTTAGATGGACTAAGTCATGAAAACATGAATTTAGGAAATGGAACTGAGGAAATATGAAAAAAACATGGAAAATGAAATGAAAACAAATGGCCATCTGTATATCTGCCAAGTAGCCATGTTGAGGCGTATCTCCTTACTTGATCCCTGTATTATAGAACATGACTCTCTTTGGGCTAGAAAAACCTCCTCTTGCATGGGCAAGTAGGAACCTGCTGAATGAATGACAAAAACACTGGTTGGGGAGGGGTACAACACGTAGAAGGTATGACCCTGTAACATACAGAAAAATAAACTACCGTCACTCCCTACCATAC
>JARQOC010001806.1:0-34616 GCA_033576535.1 Allobates femoralis | reverse complement strand
ACTCACAGGAGGGAGAGACTGCACACAGTGACTGCACAGGAGGTAAAGACTGCACACAGTGACTGCACAGGAGGAGAGACTGCACACAGTGACTGCACAAGAGGAGGACACTGCACACAGTGACTGCACAGGAGGGAGAGACTGACACAGTGACTGCACAGGAGGAAGAGACTGCACACAGTGAATAAAATACCAGTTATTCTGAATCTTATTATTCTGCTCATCTTCACCTTCTGCTGTACAAGTCTCATCCAAACACTCCTGGAAGCTACCACTAGGGGGCGCCTTCTGTACTTATATTGCCCCCTCTGATGTGAGATATAAATATGTCATGAGCGCCCCCTAGAGGGATTTATATCTTAATTTTTCTACAGATGTGTGAAAGGAATCACTCAGCTGTGGGTGGTGCACTGGCACTGTTACTGTGGGCGGTGTACTGGCACTGTTACTGTGGGCGGTGTACTGGCACTGTTACTGTGGGCGGTGTACTGGCACTGTTACTGTGGGTGGTGCACTGGCGCTGTTACTGTGGGCGGTAGCACTGGCACTGTTACTGTGGGTGGTGCACTGGCACTGTTACTGTGGGCGGTGGCACTGTTACTGTTGGTGGTGCACTGGCGCTGTTACTGTTGGTGGTGCACTGGCGCTGTTACTGTGGGCGGTGTAATGGCGCTGTTACTGTGGGCGGTGTACTGGCGCTGTTACTGTGTTCGGTGTACCGGCACTGTTACTGTGCGCGGTGTACCGGCACTGTTACTGTGGGTGGTGTACTGGCACTGTTACTGTGGGTGGTGTACTGGCACTGTTACTGTGGGTGGTGTACCGGCACTGTTACTGTGGGTGGTGTACTGGCACTGTTACTGTGGGTGGTGTACTGGCGCTGTTACTGTGGGTGTGTGTACTGGCACTGTTACTGTGGGTGGTGTACTGGCACTGTTACTGTGGGCAGTGTACTGGCACTGTTACTGTGGGCGGAGGCACTGGCACTGTTACTGTGGGTGGTGCACTGGCACTGTTACTGTGGGCAGTGGCACTGGCACTGTTACTGTGGGCAGTGTACTGGCACTGTTACTGTGGGCGGTGGCACTGTTGCTGTGGGTGGTGTACTGGCACTGTTACTGTGGGTGGTGTACTGGCACTGTTACTGTGGGCGGTGGCACTGGCACTGTTACTGTGGGCGGTGTACTGGCACTGTTACTGTGGGCAGTGTACTGGCACTGTTACTGTGGGCGGTGTACTGGCACTGTTACTGTGGGTGGTGTACTGGCACTGTTACTGTGGGTGGTGTACCGGCACTGTTACTGTGGCGGGTGGCACTGGCACTGTTGCTGTGGTTGGTGTACTGGCACTGTCACTGTGGGTGGTATACTGGCACTGTTACTGTGGGTGGTGTACTGGCACTGTTACTGTGGGTGGTGTATTGGCACTGTTACTGTGGGTGTGTACTGGCACTGTTACTGTGGGCGGTGGCACTGGCACTGTTACTGTGGGCGGTGTACTGGCACTGTTACTGTGGGTGGTGTACTGGCACTGTTACTGTGGGCGGTGTACTGGCACTGTTACTGTGGGGCGGTGGCACTGGCACTGTTGCTGTGGTTGGTGTACTGGCACTGTTACTGTGGGTGGTATACTGGCACTGTTGCTGGTGGTTGGTATACTGGCGCTGTTACTGTGGGCGGTGTACTGGCACTGTTACTGTGGGCGGTGCACTGGCACTGTTACTGTGGGCGGTGTACTGGCACTGTTACTGTGGGCGGTGTACTGGCACTGTTACTGTGGGCGGTGGCACTGGCACTGTTGCTGTGGGTGGTGTACTGGCACTGTTACTGTGGGTGGTATACTGGCACTGTTACTGTGGGTGGTGTACTGGCACTGTTACTGTGGGCACTGGCACTGTTACTGTGGGCGGTGGCACTGGCACTGTTACTGTGGGCGGTGTACTGGCACTGTTACTGTGGGCAGTGTACTGGCACTGTTACTGTGGGCGGTGGCACTGGCACTGTTACTGTGGGCGGTGTTACTGGCACTGTTACTGTGGGCGGTGGCACTGGCACTGTTACTGTGGGCGGTGGCACTGGCACTGTTACTGTGGGCGGTGTACTGGCACTGTTACTGTGGGTGGTGTACTGGCACTGTTACTGTGGGCGGTGTTACTGGCACTGTTACTGTGGGCGGTGGCACTGGCACTGTTGCTGTGGTTGGTGTACTGGCACTGTTACTGTGGGTGGTATACTGGCACTGTTGCTGTGGTTGGTATACTGGCGCTGTTACTGTGGGTGGTGTACTGGCACTGTTACTGTGGGCGGTGCACTGGCACTGTTACTGTGGGCGGTGTACTGGCACTGTTACTGTGGGCGGTGTACTGGCACTGTTACTGTGGGCGGTGGCACTGGCACTGTTGCTGTGGGTGGTGTACTGGCACTGTTACTGTGGGTGGTATACTGGCACTGTTACTGTGGGTGGTGTACTGGCACTGTTACTGTGGGCACTGGCACTGTTACTGTGGCGGTGGCACTGGCACTGTTACTGTGGGCGGTGTACTGGCACTGTTACTGTGGGCAGTGTACTGGCACTGTTACTGTGGGCGGTGGCACTGGCACTGTTACTGTGGGCGGTGTACTGGCACTGTTACTGTGGGCGGTGGCACTGGCACTGTTACTGTGGGCAGTGTACTGGCACTGTTACTGTAGGTGGTGGCACTGGCACTGTTGTCTGCAGGCGGTGCTCTAATGGTGGCGTCAGTGGGGGCACTATGGCTTCATGTGTGGGGGCTCAGTTTGTGTAAAGTGTTTGCGGACCCTCATATAATTCTACCAGTTGTGTTGACTCTTCTCTTGCAGATTGAATACTTTAATAATCAGATCATCGTGGATCTGGTGGAGCAGTCACATAAAGGGATCACTCTCCATCCTGGACGAGGCCTGTCTGACTGTAGGAGACGTCACAGACACCATCTTTCTGGAGTCCATGAACAGCAAACTGTGCAGACACCCCCATTACAGCAGCAGGAAGGTGAGCCTATAAGGGCCGGGGTACTCAACCATCCGGGTCAAACAGTTCAGAGGTCACAGTGGCGGTCCTCAGAGGTTGTTAAGGGGTTAATTACAGGGGATAGTAGTAGTTTGTGATGCCAACTGGAGTTCTGACCATAAGTGGCCAGGAGCTGCTGTGGAGGCTTCCAAGGGGAGATGGTAGGGTAGCAGACCCTTTTTTTAGGTAAATGCCAGACCACCCATTTATGCAGATCCCAACCACACGCTGTTAATAATAAATATTAGATCAGACCTCCCCATAAGGCTACAGACACAAGACCTGAAATTTATGAAGACACAGTCTATGTATAGACCCCAGTAGTAAGTGCCAGTAGAGCATGTACCAGTGGAGAATGTGCAGTAGAGCATGTGCCAGTAGAGCATGTGTCATTAGAGCATGTGCCAGTAGAGCATGTGTCATTAGAGCATATGCAGTGGAGCATTTACCAGTGGAGCATTTACCAGTGGAGCATTTACCAGTGGAGCATTTACCAGTGGAGCATTTACCAGTGGAGCATGTGCCAGTGGAGCATGTGTCAGTGGAGCATGTGTCAGTGGAGCATGTGTCAGTGGAGCATGTGCCAGTGGAGCATGTTCCTGCGGAGCATGTGCCTGTGGAGCATGTGCCATTAGAGCATATGCAGTGGAGCATTTACCAGTGAAGCATGTGTCAGTGGAGCATGTGCCAGTGGAGCATGTGCCAGTGGAGCATGTGCCAGTGGAGCATGTGCCTGTGGAGCATGTGCCTGTGGAGCATGTGCCAGTGGAGCATGTTCCTGTGGAGCATGTGCCTGTGGAGCATGTGTCATTAGAGCATATGCGGTGGAGCATGTGTCATTAGAGCATATGCGGTGGAGCATGTGTCATTAGAGCATATGCGGTGGAGCATTTACCAGTGGAGCATGTGCCTGTGGAGCATGTGCCTGTGGAGCATGTGCCAGTGGAGCATGTGCCAGTGGAGCATTTACCAATGGAGCATGTGTCAGTGGAGCATGTGTCAGTGGAGCATGTGCCAGTGGAGAATGTGCAAGGAGAGCATGAACTACTAGAGCATTTCCCACTAGATCATTTCATGCCAGTGCGACAGTAGAGGATGTTCCTGTAGAGGATTTGGCAGTAGAGCATGTGTCAGTGGATCATGTGTCAGTGGAGCATGTGCCAGTGGAGCATTTGCCACTAGATCATGTGCCAGTGGAGCATGTGCCAATAGAGGATGTTCCTGTAGAGGATTTGCCAGTAGAGCATGTGCCTAATGGACAATGTGCCTGTGGAGCATGTCCAAGTAGAGCATGAACTACTGGAGCATTTGCCACTAGATCATGTGCCAGTGGAGCATGCGCCAGTAGAGGATGTTCCTGTAGAGGATTTGCCAGTAGAGCATGTGCCAAGTGGAGCATATGCCACTGAAGTATGTGCCAAAGGAGAATGTGCCAGTATAGCATGTGCCAGTGGAGCATGTGCAAGGAGAGCATGAACTACTAGAGCATTTGCCACTAGATCATTTCATGCCAGTGGAGCGTGCGCCAGTAGAGGATGTTCCTGTAGAGCATGTGTCAGTGGAGCATGTGCCAGTGGAGCAAGTGTCAGTGGAGCATGTGCCAGTAGAGGATGTTCCTGTAGAGGATTTGCCAGTAGAGCATGTGCCAAGTGGACCATGTGTCAGTGGAGCATGTGCAAGTAGAGCATCAACTACTGGAGCATTTGCCACTAGATCATGTGCCAATGGAGCATGCGCCAGTAGAGGATGTTCCTGAAGAGGATTTGCCAGTATAGCATGTGCCAGTGGAGCATCTGTCAGTAGAGATTCTGTGAGTAGATCATGTGCCAGTGGAGAATGTGCCTGTAGAGCATGTGCCATTGGAGCATGTGTCTGTAGAGCGTGTGCTAGCAGAGCATCTGCCTGTGGACCATGTGCCTGTAGGTTGTGTGCCAGTGGAGCATGTGTCAGTGGAGCATGTGCCTGTAGAAGCATGTGTCTGTGGAGCATGTGTCTGTGGAGCATGTGCCTGTAGAGCATGTGCCATTGGAGCATGTGTCTGTAGAGTGTGTGCTAGCAGAGCATCTGCCTGTGGAACATGTGCCAGTGGAGCGTGTGCCAGTGGAGCATGTGCCTGTAGAGCATGTGTCTGTAGAGCGTGTGCTAGCAGAGCATCTGCCAGTGGAGCATGTGCCTGTAGAGTGTGTGCCAGTGGAGCATGTGCCAGTGGAGCGTATGCCTGTAGATCTTGTGCCTGTAGAGCATGTGCCTGTAGAGCATGTGCCTGTAGAGCATGTGCCTGTAGAGCATGTGCCTGTAGATCTTGTGCCTGTAGATCTTGTGCCTGTAGATCTTGTGCCTGTAGAGCATGTGCCTGTAGATCGTGTGCCTGTAGAGCGTGTGCCAGTAAAGCATGTGCCATCGCTGATCACAGAAGTAACGTGTTCATGATTTTTTTAGCTCTCCACGACAGACAAGTCAATGGCGTTCAACCGAGACTTCCGGATAAAGCACTACGCGGGGATGTGACGTGAGTGCGCCCCTCTGTCCTCCCCGCTAACCTCATCTATCCTATAGACCCCTCATTCCCTGCAGCGTTGTGATAATCCCCGCACTCCTGTCCCCAGGTATTCAGTGGAAGGATTCCTCGACAAGAACAAGGACACGTTATTCCAAGATTTCAAGCGTTTGATGTTTAACAGGTGACACGTGTATCCAATCCTCCCTGACACAGTATGTCTGTTTCTACAAATATATATATTAGTTTATAATAATCCTAGGCTTTTCATTCTATTTTATTTCAATAGTTTCACAATTCTGCATTGGTTACTTTCTTAAAGGGGTCGTCCATTACTAGGATCACCCCTTCTGATTCCACTTGTACTCACCTCCCCTGCTGGCGCCGTTGCAGAGATGTCTGCACTCATATTCCCGGGGATCATGTGACATAGTGACATCACACAAGTCCTGCGTCCAATTAAGGCCAGCTTCTCTCGCCACGCCTTCAGACACAGGAGCAATCAACAGGAAGTGAGTGGCAGAAGCCGGCAGTGATTGGACGCAGAGCTCGAGTGATGTCACAATGTCACGTGATCCCCAGGAGCACAAGTACTGGCATCACTGCAAGGACACCAGCATGGGAGGTGAGTATTTGGACAAAGTGGAATCAGAAGGGGTGGATTGGATGAGTTGTTACTGACATCTGGTGAGAAATTCATGGCAATAGCAGCTTTAGAAATACATTCACTTGGTCAAGTGTTCAATGCTTATTTCACCCATTGTATATATATATATATATTTGCACTTACAAGGTATGTTACTCCCCCGCTCTCGCTGGTCATGCTCCGGCACGTCACACCTTATCTCGGTGCTATATTCAAATTTATGAATAATAAGTATATATAATATAAATAATAAGTTTGTGACGCCAGTTGGGAAGCTTAGCCTGTAAGTGACCGACACTGCAGATAATTCCCGGGAGATAGATGTAGTGGCAGTGTAGGTGTTAAACCCTTCCCAACCAGGGCTGGCTCCCAGGAGATGGTGAGAGTAGTAGTAGCAATGATGGGTGCAGAGGGAAGGAAGGCACGCAGAGTCAATTTCTTTGCTTTTACATGGCACTGAAGATTGTTGCAGCAAATCCAGGGTTTACAATCACCACCAGGCTCGTGGTCCGGCCAGTCTGGGAAGAACTGAAGTCCTCTCTGCTTGGTGAGCATAGAGGTCTACCCGCTGACTTGTCCTTGATTAAGGTTTCTAGGTGTGTTTGAGCTGTCCTTTGCTTCCTCTGGTTGCTGTGCAGATCTTGTGGGTGCCCCTGCTCCCTTCCTGTCCTCTAGTACTATGACTGAAGGTTACAATTGTGCGGCCCGTGAGCATGGAACTCACTGGCCTCCAGTTTCTGTCACTAGGCCATAAAAGCCGAGCAACCTAGGGCCTGGAACCCTGTACTGCAGCTGGTCCTTCAGAGTGGCCTCCTGGCCTAAATGTGGCTGAACCCCTCCTGTGCCCAGCTCAGCCTTACTATCCTAACCCTCCTCCCCTCCAACCACAAGCTGAGACCTGCTCAATTGGGGCCTTTGCAGTTCTCAGCTTCCTGATTGGAGTTCAGGTTGTGTTGGATGCTTCAGACTTGCAGCAAAGGGAGTTCCAATTCTTCCCAGACATGGCATGACCAACCACGTACATGAAATACCAGCTGCGACAGCCAAACCAGAGAGGCGCCACACAATGACCCCTCCCCCGTTATATTATATAATCTGATATTAGTGTATGATTGCTGTGATTTTAGTTTAGCAGAGATTATTAATGGTAGACACCGACATCCAGTGATTTCCTAGTGAAGGGTCCGGGCTGCTGTAAAGACCCTAAACCCACTGGTGTCGCTCCAATCTAAGGGCGCCATGTTTTACAAAGCCCTTAACCAAAGCCTTGATTGGCTTTTTCCAGAGTCTCCTCCTGTCTGACTCCTGTGATTTCCCGCCTGGTACCTATTCTTCTCTGCCAGGAATACCTCTGTGCTCAGGACTCTCCTCTGCCAGGAATACCTCTGTGCCCAAGACTCTTCTCTGCCAGGAATACCTCTGTGCCCAAGACTCTTCTCTGCCAGGAATACCTCTGTGCCCAGGACTCTTCTCTGCCAGGAATACCTCTGTGCCCAGGACTCTTCTCTGCCAGGAATACCTCTGTGCTCAGGACTCTTCTCTGCCAGGAATACGTCTGTGCCCAGGACTCTTCTCTGCTAGGAATACCTCTGTGCCCCAGACTCTTCTCTGCCAGGCATATCTGTGCCCCAGACTCTTCTCTGCCAGGAATATCTCTGTGCCCCATACTCTTCTCTGCCAGGAATATCTGTGCCCCAGACTTTTCTCTGCCAGGAATACCTCTGTGCCCAGGACTCTTCTCTGCCAAGAATATCTCTGTGCCCCAGACTCTTCTCTGCCAGGAATACCTCTGTGCCCCAGACTCTTCTCTGCCAGGAATACCTCTGTGCCCAGGACTCTTCTCTGCCAGGAATACCTCTGTGCCCAGGACTCTTGTCTGTCAGGAATATCTGTGCCCCAGACTCTTCTCTGCCAGGAATACCTCTGTGCCCAGGACTCTTCTCTGCTAGGAATATCTGTGCCCCAGACTTTTCTCTGCCAGGAATACCTCTGTGCTCAGGACTCTTCTCTGCCAGGAATATCTCTGTGCCCCAGACTCTTCTCTGCTAGGAATATCTGTGTCCAAGACTCTTCTCTTCCAGGAATACCTCTGTGCCCAGGACTCTTCTCTGCCAGGAATACCTCTGTGCTCAGGACTCTTCTCTGCCAGGAATATCTCTGTGCCCCAGACTCTTCTCTGCCAGGAATACTTCTGTGCCCAAGAATCTTCTCTGCCAGGAATACCTCTGTGCTCAGGACTCTTCTCTGCCAGGAATATCTCTGTGCCCCAGACTCTTCTCTGCCAGGAATACCTCTGTGCCCAAGACTCTTCTCTGCCAGGAATACCTCTGTGCTCAGGACTCTTCTCTGCCAGGAATACCTCTGTGCCCAGGACTCTTCTCTGCCAGGAATACCTCTGAGCCCAGGACTCTTCTCTGCCAGGAATACCTCTGTGCCCAGGACTCTTCTCTACTAGGAATACCTCTGTGCCCAGGACTCTTCTCTACTAGGAATACCTCTGTGCCCAGGACTCTTCTCTGCCAGGAATACCTCTGTGCCCAGGACTCTTCTCTGCCAGGAATACCTCTGTGCCCAGGACTCTTCTCTACTAGGAATACCTCTGTGCCCAGGACTCTTCTCTGCCAGGAATACCTCTGTGCCCAGGACTCTTCTCTGCCAGGAATACCTCTGTGCCCAGGACTCTTCTCTACTAGGAATACCTCTGTGCCCAGGACTCTTCTCTACTAGAAATACCTCTGTGCCCAGGACTTTCTCTGCCAGGAATACCGCTGTGCCCAGGACTCTTCTCTGCCAGGAATACCTCTGTGCCCAGGACTCTTCTCTGCCAGGAATACCGCTGTGCCCAGGACTCTTCTCTGCCAGGAATACCTCTGTGCCCAGGACTCTTCTCTGCCAGGAATACCTCTGTGCCCAGGACTCTTCTCTGCCAGGAATACCTCTGTGCTCAGGACTCTTCTCTACTAGGAATACCTCTGTGCCCAGGACTCTTCTCTGCCAGGAATACCGCTGTGCCCAGGACTCTTCTCTGACAGGAATACCTCTGTGCCCAGGACTCTTCTCTGCCAGGAATACCTCTGTGCCCAGGACTCTTCTCTGCCAGGAATACCTCTGTGCTCAGGACTCTTCTCTGCCAGGAATACCTCTGTGCCCAGGACTCTTCTCTGCCAGGAATACCTCTGTGCTCAGGACTCTTCTCTGCCAGGAATACCTCTGTGCCCAGGACTCTTCTCTGCCAGGAATACCTCTGTGCCCAGGACTCTTCTCTGCCAGGAATACCTCTGTGCTCAGGACTCTTCTCTGCCAGGAATACCTCTGTGCCCAGGACTCTTCTCTGCCAGGAATACCTCTGTGCTCAGGACTCTTCTCTGCCAGGAATACCTCTGTGCTCAGGACTCTTCTGTGTCCTTCTCCAAAGACAAAATGTAATGTAAGAAATAGAAGTGGAAACGTTCCTGTCCTCATTCTCTGTTCCACGTTTCTGCCAATCACTGGAATTTCTCATTTATTCCGTGAGGGGAAATATAAAGTGTCAGCGCTGGGCAGATATCCGCGGGCACCAGTAAAGATGGCACCATGGCTGAGCGCCATTTCTCCAGAATGACCCATAGCGCCATGTTCTCTCATTATTGACCCGTCTTCGGGAGGATTTATACACCGGCTCTGGATCATTTGTGGGCGCCCTGCAGGATCTGTCTGCCATCAGGGCATGCTTGGCACGCCGCCGGTGTCTTAACTGCTGCCAACGCTCCATTAAGCAGCAATCATCAGCTGAGACAATTATCCTGATTTACATAATATCAGCCCTGGGGGCCGGGAGGATTATAGTGATATAATGGTGCGGGAGGGAGATGTGATGGCATCAGAGGGAAGATCTCCACAGGTCTGGACACAAAACGAATAAAGACCATGAAAGACACAAGCCCATGATACAATGTACAGTGAAAGACGGAAAATCCCTAGTATCTAGAGGGTAGGGAGGGAACACATAGATTATAATCCCTGGTGTCTAGAGGGTAGGGAGGGAACATATAGATTATAATCCCTGGTGTCTAGAGGGTAGGGAGGGAACATATAGATTATAATCCCTGGTGTCTAGAGGGTAGGGAGGGAACACATAGATTATAATCCCTGGTGTCTAGAGGGTAGGGAGGGAACACATAAATTATAATCCCTAGTGTCTAGAGGGTAGGGAGGGAACACATAAATTATAATCCCTGGTGTGTAGAGGGTAGAGAGGGAACACATAAATTATAATCCCTGGTGTGTAAGGGTAGGGAGGGAACACATAAATTATAATCCCTGGTGTGTAGAGGGTAGGGAGGGAACACATAAATTATAATCCCTGGTGTGTAGAGGGTAGGGAGGGAACACATAGATTATAATCCCTGGTGTCTAGAGGGTAGGGAGGGAACATATAGATTATAATCCCTGGTGTCTAGAGGGTAGGGAGGGAACATATAGATTATAATCCCTGGTGTCTAGAGGGTAGGGAGGGAACACATAGATTATAATCCCTGGTGTCTAGAGGGTAGGGAGGGAACACATAAATTATAATCCCTAGTGTCTAGAGGGTAGGGAGGGAACACATAAATTATAATCCCTGGTGTGTAGAGGGTAGAGAGGGAACACATAAATTATAATCCCTGGTGTGTAGAGGGTAGGGAGGGAACACATAAATTATAATCCCTGGTGTGTAGAGGGTAGGGAGGGAACACATAAATTATAATCCCTGGTGTGTAGAGGGTAGGGAGGGAACACATAAATTATAATCCCTGGTGTGTAGAGGGTAGGGAGGGAACACATAAATTATAATCCCTGGTGTGTAGAGGGTAGGGAGGGAACACATAGATTATAATCCCTGGTGTCTAGAGGGTAGGGAGGGAACATATAGATTATAATCCCTGGTGTCTAGAGGGTAGGGAGGGAACATATAGATTATAATCCCTGGTGTCTAGAGGGTAGGGAGGGAACACATAAATTATAATCCCTGGTGTCTAGAAGGTAGGGAGGGAACACATAGATTATAATCCCTGGTAAATTATAATCCCTGGTGTCTAGAGGGTAAGGAGGGAACACATAAATTATAATCCCTGGTGTCTAGAGGAGGTCGAGGAAGAAGAAAGCAATCTACAAATCTCCTGTGTAAAGTGTGTGGGCGAAAGGGAGATAATTATAATTATTCATATCATTCAACAAAAGATTTATTAATGTATTATTGCTAATGATTATTTGGCAGGAAGAAAAGACATTATAATTCCTGGTGTCTAGAGAGTAGGGAGGGAACACATAAATTATAATGCCTGGTGTCTAGAGGGTAAGAAGTGAACACATAAATTGTAATCCCTGGTGTCTAGAGGGGCGGAGGGAACACATAGATTATAATCTCTGGTGTCTAGAGGCTAGGGAGGGAACAAGTAGATTATAATCTCTGGTGTCTAGAGGGTAGGGAGGTAACACATAGATTATAATCCCTAGTAGAGAGTAGGGAGGGAATACGTAGATTATAATCCCTGGTGTCTAGAGGGGGCAGAGGGGACACATATATTATAATCTCTGGTGTCTAGAGAGTAGGGAGGGAACATATAGATTATAATCCCTGGTGTCTAGAGAGTAGGGAGGGAACACATACATTATAATCCCTGGTGTCTAGAGGGGCGGAGGGAACACATAAAGTAGATTATAATCCCTGGTGTCTAGAGGGTAAGGAGGCAACACATAAATTATAATCCCTGGTGACTAGAGGGGCGTAGGGAACACATAGATTATAATCTCTGGTGTCTAGAGGCTAGGGAGAGAACAAGTAGATTATAATCTCTGGTGTCTAGAGAGTAGGGAGGGAACACATACATTATAATCCCTGGTGTCTAGAGGGTAAGGAGGGAACACATAATTATAATCCTTGGTGACTAGAGGGGCGGAGGGAACACATAGATTATAATCTCTGGTGTCTAGAGGCTAGGGAGAGAACAAGTAGATTATAATCTCTGGTGTCTAGAGGGGGTGGAGGGGACACATAAATTATAATCCCTGGTGTCTAGAGAGTAGGGAGGGAACATATAGATTATAATCCCTGGTGTCTAGAGAGTAGGGAGGGAACACATAGATTATAATCCCTGGTGTCTAGAGAGTAGGGATGGAATATTTGGTTTAAAATCCATGGTGTCTAGAGAGTAGGGAGGGAACACATAGATTATAATCCCTGGTGTCTAGAGAGTAGGGAGGGAATATGTAGATTATAATCCCTGGTGTCTAGATGGTAGGGATGAACATGTAGATTTTAACCCTTGGATTCCTATGGGTGGGGAGGAAAGTAGTAAATTGTAATCAATGGTATCTATTAGGTATACAAGGAAACAGAATAATATAATCCCTGGTGTCTAGTGGGTAGGGATATGGGCAATGTTTCATGATTCCTTAGCGCAAAAAAAGCGGTGAAATCTAATATCCAGTTGGTTGGTACGAAAAAAGTATATTATAAAGCCTAGTGCCTAGTGTGTTTGGAGGAAAGCAGTAGATTATAATCCCTGGTGTCTAGAGGTTACGAAGAAAAGCAGTAGATTAGAATACCTAGTGTCTAAACGGAAAAGGAAAGCAGTAGATTAAATTATTATGGATTGAGGAAAGGGGAGATGTCATTTGTCTGGTGCATATTAAGTGGGAAGAAGGGAGGGAGATTATTTTCAAGGGATGGAGGAATCCCTGCTATATTATAATCCCGGGGGTTTAGTGCACAGACATGAAGGGCGTATGCTATGTGTCAAATGGGTGAGAGACAGGGAAAGCGATCTATAATCCCTGGTGTATAGTGGCAGGGAAGGATGAATGTAGATTATCATTCAGTATGGATGGACAGATGTCCGAGGTGTATAGAGAGTTAGGAGGTACTCCATGGTTTACAATGCATAGGGAGATGTGGAGAGTTTACAATCCCTGTTACTTAGTGGCAGGAGTTATAATCCCTGTTGTCTAGAGGATGGAAATTAAGAAAGAAGTAAATTATAATCCTGGTGTCTAGAGGGTGAAAGAGAAGGACAAGGTAGGATATAATCCCCAGTGTAAAATGTATGGGTAGAATGATAATGTGATGTATAGTCCCTGGTGTGCAGGGGGTTAGACATAGAGGAGCGTGTGTGACACACGAATGATGCTGTCTCCACAGTAAGGACCCCGTTCTCAAGGACATGTGGCCGGACGGACAGATGAGTATCAGTGAAGTGACCAAGAGACCCCTGACCGCGGCCACACTCTTCAAGAACTCCATGATCCTGCTGGTGGAGAACCTGGCCTGTAAGGTAAGAGCCCCCCCCCGATGTGTGCAGGTATAGGGGAGCCGGACCCCAAAACTGACTTCATATCGGACCAGTAATAATAATAGTAATCATTTTATTTATATAGCGCCAACATATTCCGCAGCGCTTCACAATACAGAGGGGACATGTATAGATAAAGACTATACAGAGTGAGATATTCAGATACAAGAGCACTGATCACAAGAGCTGACAATCTATGAGGGAATAGGGGGCACAAGAGGTAAATGGTAAAAAAGTGCCGTCATATATGGTCCGGCCATCAATATAATAAATGAGGGATTCACATAACACTGCATGAACCGGTCACCAGTACAGTACAGATAAAATGCTATATAATGTATGGGGGACAGACAGATGATACAAGGGACCAGGTATGGAAAAGTGCTGGTGATGTCATATTAGACCAGTAAGGCTGGCATTGTACTGGTGATGACACATTGGACCAGTAAGGCTGGCATTGTACTGATGACACATTGGACCAGTAAGGCTGGCATTGTACTGATGATGACACATTGGACCAGTAAGGCTGGCATATGTAACTGGTGGGATGACACACATTGGACCAGTAAGGCTGGCATTGTACTGGTGATGACACATTGGACCAGTAAGGCTGGCATTGTACTGGTGATGACACATTGGACCAGTAAGGCTGGCATTGTACTGTGATGACACATTGGACCAGTAAGGCTGGCATTGTACTGTGATGACACATTGGACCAGTAAGGCTGGCATGTATGGTGAGACATTGGTGTGGATGTATGATGACACATTGGACCAGTAAGGCTGGCATTGTACTGGTGATGATACATTGGACCAGTAAGGCTGGCATTGTACTGGTATGATACATTGGACCAGTAAGGCTGGCATTGTACTGGTGATGATACATTGGACCATAAGGCTGGCATTGTACTGGTGATGACTATGGACCATAAGGCTGGCATTGTACTGGTGATGATACATTGGACCAGTAAGGCTGGCATTGTACTGGTGATGATACATGGACCAGTAAGGCTGGCATTGTACTGGTTGATGACCTATGGACCAATAAGGCTGGCTTGCATGGTGATGACTATGACATGGATATAGCATTGGGTACCTGATGATATAATGGCCAGTAAGGCTGGCATTGTACTGGTTATGATACATTGGACCAATAAGGCTGGCATTGTACTGGTGATGACCTATGGACCAGTAAGGCTGGCATTGTACTGGTGATGACCTTGGACCAGTAAGGCTGGCATTGTACTGATGATGATACATTGGACCAGTAAGGCTGGCATTGTACTGATGATGATACATTGGACCAGTAAGGCTGGCATTGTACTGGTGATGACACATTGGACCAGTAAGGCTGGCATTGTACTGGTGATGACATTGGACCAGTAAGGCTGGCATTGTACTGGTGATGATACATTGGACCAGTAAGGCTGGCATTGTACTGGTGATGACCTATGGACCAATAAGGCTGGCATTGTACTGGTGATGACACATTGGACCAGTAAGGCTGGCATTGTACTGGTGATGACCTATGGACCAGTAAGGCTGGCATTGTACTGGTGATGATACATTGGACCAGTAAGGCTGGCATTGTACTGGTGATGTCATATCAGACCAGTAAGGCTGGCATTGTACTGTGATGAACATTGGACCAGTAAGGCTGGCATTGTACTGGTGATGACCTATTGGACCAGTAAGGCTGGCATTGTAACTGATGATGATACATATGGACCAGTAAGGCTGGCATTGTACTGGTGATGATACATTGGACCAGTAAGGCTGGCATTGTACTGATGATGATACATTGGACCAGTAAGGCTGGCATTGTACTGATGATGATACATTGGACCAGTAAGGCTGGCATTTAACTGGTGATGATACAATGGACCAGTAAGGCTGGCATTGTACTGGTGATGACCTATGGACCAGTAAGGCTGGCATTGTACTGGTGATGAACATTGGACCAGTAAGGCTGGCATTGTACTGGTGATGACCTATGGACCAGTAAGGCTGGCATTGTACTGGTGATGACCTATGGACCAGTAAGGCTGGCATTGTACTGGTGATGTCATATCAGACCAGTAAGGCTGGCATTGTACTGGTGATAACACATTGGACCAGTAAGGCTGGCATTGTACTGGTTATGACACATTGGACCAGTAAGGCTGGCATTGTACTGGTGATGACACATTGGACCAGTAAGGCTGGCATTGTACTGGTGATGATACTATGGACCAGTAAGGCTGGCATTGTACTGGTTATGACACATTGGACCAGTAAGGCTGGCATTGTACTGGTGATGATACATTGGACCAGTAAGGCTGGCATTGTTCTGGTTATGACACATCAGACCAGTAAGGCTGGCATTGTACTGGTGATGACACTATGGACCAGTAAGGCTGGCATTGTACTGGTGATAATACATTGGACCAGTAAGGCTGGCATTATACTGGTGATGTCATATCAGGACCAGTAAGGCTGGCATTGTACTGATGATGATACATTGGACCAGTAAGGCTGGCATTGTACTGGTGATGATACATTGGACCAGTAAGGCTGGCATTGTACTGGTTATGACACATTGGACCAGTAAGGCTGGCATTGTACTGGTGATGATACATTGGACCAGTAAGGCTGGCATTGTACTGGTGATGACCTATGGACCAGTAAGGCTGGCATTGTACTGGTGATGATACATTGGACCAGTAAGGCTGGCATTATACTGGTGATGACACATTGGACCAGTAAGGCTGGTATTGTACTGGTGATGACACATCGGACCAGTAAGGCTGGCATTGTACTAGTGATGACCTATGGACCAGTAAGGCTGGCATTGTACTGGTGATGATACATTGGACCAGTAAGGCTGGCATTGTACTGGTGATGATACATTGGACCAGTAAGGCTGGCATTGTACTGGTTATGACACATGGACCAATAAGGCTGGCATTGTACTGATGATGATACATTGGACCAGTAAGGCTGGCATTGTACTGGTGATGACCTATGGACCATAAGGCTGGCATTGTACTGGTGATGACTAATGGACCAGTAAGGCTGGCATTGTACTGGTGATGATACATTGGACCAGTAAGGCTGGCATTGTACTGGTGATGACCATTGGACCAGTAAGGCTGGCAATGTACTGGTTATGACACATCGGACCAATAAGGCTGGCATTGTACTGATGATGATACATTGGACCAGTAAGACTGGCATTGTACTGGTGATGACCTATGGACCAATAAGGCTGGCATTGTACTGGTGATGATACATTGGACCAGTAAGGCTGGCATTGTACTGGTGATGACACATCGGACCAGTAAGGCTGGCATTGTACTGATGATGACACATTGGACCAGTAAGGCTGGCATTGTACTGGTGATGACACATTGGACCAGTAAGGCTGGCAATGTACTGGTGATGATACATTGGACCAGTAAGGCTGGCAATGTACTGGTTATGACACATTGGACCAGTAAGGCTGGCATTGTACTGGTGATGATACATTGGACCAGTAAGGCTGGCATTGTACTGGTGATGACCTATGGACCAGTAAGGCTGGCATTGTACTGGTGATGATACATTGGACCAGTAAGGCTGGCATTGTACTGGTGATGACACATCGGACCAGTAAGGCTGGCATTGTACTGGTTATGACACATCGGACCAATAAGGCTGGCATTGTACTGATGATGATACATCGGACCAGTAAGGCTGGCATTGTACTGGTGATGACCTATGGACCAGTAAGGCTGGCATTGTACTGGTGATGATACATTGGACCAGTAAGGCTGGCATTGTACTGGTTATGACACATCGGACCAATAAGGCTGGCATTGTACTGATGATGATACATTGGACCAGTAAGGCTGGCATTGTACTGGTGATGACCTATGGACCAGTAAGGCTGGCATTGTACTGGTGATGACCTATGGACCAGTAAGGCTGGCATTGTACTGGTGATGATACATTGGACCAGTAAGGCTGGCATTGTACTGGTTATGACACATCGGACCAATAAGGCTGGCATTGTACTGGTGATGACACATCGGACCAGTAAGACTGGCATTGTACTGATGATGATACATTGGACCAGTAAGACTGGCATTGTACTGGTGATGACCTATGGACCAATAAGGCTGGCATTGTACTGGTGATGACCTATGGACCAGTAAGGCTGGCATTGTACTGATGATGATACATTGGACCAGTAAGGCTGGCATTGTACTGATGATGATACATCGGACCAGTAAGGATGGCATTGTACTGATGATGACACATTGGACCAGTAAGGCTGGCATTGTTCTGGTTATGACACGTCAGACCAGTAAGGCTGGCATTGTACTAGTGATGACCTATGGACCAGTAAGGCTGGCATTGTACTGGTGATGATACATTGGACCAGTAAGGCTGGCATTGTACTGGTGATGATACATCGGACCAGTAAGGCTGGCATTGTACTGGTTATGACACATCGGACCAATAAGGCTGGCATTGTACTGATGATGATACATTGGACCAGTAAGGCTGGCATTGTACTGGTGATGACCTATGGACCAGTAAGGCTGGCATTGTACTGGTGATGATACATTGGACCAGTAAGGCTGGCATTGTACTGGTGATGACACATCGGACCAATAAGGCTGGCATTGTACTGATGATGATACATTGGACCAGTAAGACTGGCATTGTACTGGTGATGACCTATGGACCAATAAGGCTGGCATTGTACTGGTGATGACCTATGGACCAGTAAGGCTGGCATTGTACTGATGATGATACATTGGACCAGTAAGGCTGGCATTGTACTGGTGATGAAACATTGGACCAATAAGGCTGGCATTGTACTGGTGATGACACATCGGACCAGTAAGGCTGGCATTGTACTGATGATGATACATTGGACCAGTAAGGCTGGCATTGTACTGGTGATGACCTATGGACCAGTAAGGCTGGCATTGTACTGGTGATGACCTATGGACCAATAAGGCTGGCATTGTACTGGTGATGACCTATGGACCAGTAAGGCTGGCATTGTACTGGTGATGATACATTGGACCAGTAAGACTGGCATTGTACTGGTGATGATACATTGGACCAGTAAGGCTGGCATTGTACTGGTGATGATACATTGGACCAGTAAGGCTGGCATTGTACTGGTGATGACCTATGGACCAATAAGGCTGGCATTGTACTGGTGATGACACATTGGACCAGTAAGGCTGGCATTGTACTGGTGATGACCTATGGACCAGTAAGGCTGGCATTGTACTGATGATGATACATTGGACCAGTAAGGCTGGCATTGTACTGATGATGATACATTGGACAGAAAGGCTGGCATTTAACTGGTGATGATACATTGGACCAGTAAGGCTGGCATTGTACTGGTGATGACCTATGGACCAGTAAGGCTGGCATTGTACTGATGATGATACATTGGACAGTAAGGCTGGCATTGTACTGGTGATGATACATTGGACCAGTAAGGCTGGCATTGTACTGGTGATGACCTATGGACCAATAAGGCTGGCATTGTACTGGTGATGACACATTGGACCAGTAAGGCTGGCATTGTACTGGTGATGATACATTGGACCAGTAAGGCTGGCATTGTACTGGTGATGACCTATGGACCAGTAAGGCTGGCATTGTACTGGTGATGATACATTGGACCAGTAAGGCTGGCATTGTACTGGTTATGACACATTGGACCAGTAAGGCTGGCATTGTACTGGTGATGATACATTGGACCAGTAAGGCTGGCATTGTACTGGTGATGATACATTGGACCAGTAAGGCTGGCATTGTACTGGTTATGACACATTGGACCAGTAAGGCTGGCATTGTACTGGTGATGATACATTGGACCAGTAAGGCTGGCATTGTTCTGGTTATGACACATCAGACCAGTAAGGCTGGCATTGTACTGGTGATGACCTATGGACCAGTAAGGCTGGCATTGTACTGGTGATGACACATCGGACCAGTAAGGCTGGCATTGTACTGGTGATAATACATTGGACCAGTAAGGCTGGCATTATACTGGTGATGTCATATCAGACCAGTAAGGCTGGCATTGTACTGATGATGATACATTGGACCAGTAAGGCTGGCATTGTACTGGTGATGATACATTGGACCAGTAAGGCTGGCATTGTACTGGTTATGACACATTGGACCAGTAAGGCTGGCATTGTACTGGTGATGATACATTGGACCAGTAAGGCTGGCATTGTACTGGTGATGACCTATGGACCAGTAAGGCTGGCATTGTACTGATGATGATACATTGGACCAGTAAGGCTGGCATTGTACTGGTGATGTTATATCAGACCAGTAAGGCTGGCATTGTACTGATGATGACACATTGGACCAGTAAGGCTGGCATTGTACTGGTGATGACACATTGGACCAGTAAGGCTGGCATTGTACTGGTGATGACACATCAGACCAGTAAGGCTGGCATTGTACTGGTGATGACACATCGGACCAGTAAGGCTGGCATTGTACTGGTGATGATACATCGGACCAGTAAGGCTGGCATTGTACTGGTGATGATACATCGGACCAGTAAGGCTGGCATTGTACTGGTGATGATACATCGGACCAGTAAGGCTGGCATTGTACTGTTGATGATACATTGGACCAGTAAGGCTGGCATTGTACTGGTGATCACACATCGGACCAGTAAGGCTGGCATTGTACTGGTGATGACACATCAGACCAGTAAGGCTGGCATTGTACTGGTGATGACACATTGGACCAGTAAGGCTGGCATTGTACTGGTGATGACACATCAGACCAGTAAGGCTGGCATTGTACTGGTGATGACACATCGGACCAGTAAGGCTGGCATTGTACTGATGATGACACATCGGACCAGTAAGGCTGGCATTGTACTGGTGATGACACATCGGACCAGTAAGGCTGGCATTGTACTGGTGATGACACATCGGACCAGTAAGGCTGGCATTGTACTGGTGATGATACATCGGACCAGTAAGGCTGGCATTGTACTGGTGATGATACATTGGACCAGTAAGGCTGGCATTATACTGGTGATGACACATTGGACCAGTAAGGCTGGCATTGTACTGGTGATGATACATTGGACCAGTAAGGCTGGCATTGTACTGATGATGACACATCGGACCAGTAAGGCTGGCATTGTACTGGTGATGATACATCGGACCAGTAAGGCTGGCATTGTACTGGTGATGATACATTGGACCAGTAAGGCTGGCATTGTACTGATGATGACACATTGGACCAGTAAGGCTGGCATTGTACTGGTGATGATACATCGGACCAGTAAGGCTGGCATTGTACTGGTGATGATACATTGGACCAGTAAGGCTGACATTATACTGGTGATGACACATTGGACCAGTAAGGCTGGCATTGTACTGGTGATGACACATTGGACCAGCCTTGATACTTTGTAGGTATCGGACCTGGGGGGCCACAAGTAACCGATCATGAAGTTCTGCAGCTGAAATGTGCATCACAGGGGATCACTGTCCACCTCCGTGTGACCCGCCGCTCCTCACTGGTTGATGCCCCCTCGAGCAGTGCCGGATCGGGGGTCCTTGGACCAACAGATTGGGCCACAAAGATGAGGTGTCCTGTATCAGAAGAATCAATCTCCATCCCTGTTCTATGACTGACAACCTCCCACCCACTGTCCAGATCCAGAGAATGATTCTAACACCAAGGGTGAACCCAGGACACGGTGACAATGAACTGAGAGATGGTAGTGTGTCACCTCCCCTGGGTCAGCCCTAGTCGTCCCCTGGTAATACCCTGCACCCGGTATATTACACATATATCCCCAGTAAAACGCTCCGTTCATGGCCCCCTCCCCCGCTCTGTATATATGAATCCTTATTGTGTGCGCTGTTCACACTGTGCTATTCTGCACGGCCCCTTTTCATCATCCGGGCGGCCCGCAGGGGCTCACTACAGACCCGCTCTCCCGAATCTACAACTTCTCCTCCATTGTGTCTCCTTTGTATTAATCTTAATAGCGTCTTATACAGATTCAGAGGTTATTGTGCCGTCACCAAATGATTATTCCGTCTCTTTATAGTCAGTGTTTTATTCACTCAGTTTAAAGGCAAAATCACATCAAAAGCGGATTATATTCATCTACCGACTATATACAAAGTAACACAATGTGTATACCTGGGGCAGTATTATAGTAGTTATATTCTTGTATATAGGGGCAGTATTATAGTAGTTATATTCTTGTATATAGGAGCAGTATTATAGTAGTTATATTCTTGTATATAGGGGCAGTATTATAGTAGTTATATTCTTGTATATAGGAGCAGTATTATAGTAGTTATATTCTTGTATATAGGAGCAGTATTATAGTAGTTATATTCTTGTATATAGGGCAGTATTATAGTAGTTATATTCTTGTACATAGGAGCAGTATTATAGTAGTTATATTCTTGTAATAGGAGCAGTATTATAGTAGTTATATTCTTGTATATAGGAGCAGTATTATAGTAGTTATATTCTTGTATATAGGAGGCAGTATTATAGTAGTTATATTCTTGTAAATAGGAGCAGTATTATAGTAGTTATATTCTTGTATATAGGAGCAGTATTATAGTAGTTATATTCTTGTATATAGGGGCATTATTAAGTAGTATATATTTCTTGTATATAGGGCAGTATTATAGTAGTTATATTCTTGTACATAGGGGCAGTATTATAGTAGTTATATTCTTGTAATGGAGCAGTATTAATAGTAGTTATATTCTTGTATATAGGAGCAGTATTATAGTAGTTATATTCTTGTATATAGGGCAGTATTATAGTAGTTATATTCTTGTAATAGGAGCAGTATTATAGTAGTTATATTCTTGTATATAGGAGCAGTATTATAGTAGTTATATTCTTGTATATAGGAGCAGTATTATAGTAGTTATATTCTTGTATATAGGAGCAGTATTATAGTAGTTATATTCTTGTAATAGGGGCAGTATTATAGTAGTTATATTCTTGTATATAGGAGCAGTATTATAGTAGTTATATTCTTGTAATAGGAGCAGTATTATAGTAGTTATATTCTTGTATATATGAGGCAGTATTATAGAATAATTCATCTGTTATATGACAACGCACCAGTACTATAGAGTTAATATTTTACACAAGGGGAAAAGAGTTATAGTCTTGACAATATAGAGATAGTAGTATGTCTGTATATCGCATGTAAGTAGTGTACCTGTATCCCTAGGGCACGGTATTAAAGTATTATAATTCTATACTAGCAGTATTATAGTAGTTATATATTGTAAGAGCAGTATTATAGTAGTTTATATTGTATTAGCATAATAGTACTTTCATAGGGGCAGATAAGTGGGTTACATCTTACAGACGCTCCGTATTTAATTTATTCTTGTGTATCTAGAGCTATATTTATAGTAGTTTTCTTATTAAGTCAGTATTATTGTAGTAAATTCTTGTATATAGTGGCAGTATTTATAGTTTTATTCTGTTAAGGCAAATATATATCTTCAATAGGGGCAGTATTATAGTATTAATATTCTGTGTAATATGGGCAGTATTATAGTAGTTATAATTCTTGTATATAGGGCAGTATTATAGTAGTTATATTCTTGTATATAGGAGCAGTATTATAGTAGTTATATTCTTGTATATAGGAGCAGTATTATAGTAGTTATATTCTTGTATATAGGGGCAGTATTATAGTAGTTATATTCTTATTGGGCGTTTATATAGTTATGATAGGAGCAGTATTATAGTAGTTATATTCTTGTATATAGGAGCAGTATTATAGTAGTTATATTCTTGTATATAGGAGCAGTATTATAGTAGTTATATTCTTGTATATAGGGGCAGTATTATAGTAGTTATATTCTTGTATATAGGAGCAGTATTATAGTAGTTATATTCTTGTATATAGGAGCAGTATTATAGTAGTTATATTCTTGTATATAGGAGCAGTATTATAGTAGTTATATTCTTGTATATAGGGGCAGTATTATAGTAGTTATATTCTTGTTATATAGGAGCAGTATTATAGTAGTTATATTCTTGTACATAGGGGCAGTATTATAGTAGTTATATTCTTGTATATAGGAGCAGTATTATAGTAGTTATATTCTTGTACATAGGGGCAGTATTATAGTAGTTATATTCTTGTATATAGGAGGCAGTATTATAGTAGTTATATTCTTGTACATAGGAGCAGTATTATAGTAGTTATATTCTTGTATATAGGAGCAGTATTATAGTAGTTATATTCTTGTATATAGGAGCAGTATTATAGTAGTTATATTCTTGTACATAGGAGCAGTATTATAGTAGTTATATTCTTGTATATAGGAGCAGTATTATAGTAGTTATATTCTTGTACATAGGAGCAGTATTATAGTAGTTATATTCTTGTATATAGGAGCAGTATTATAGTAGTTATATTCTTGTACATAGGAGCAGTATTATAGTAGTTATATTCTTGTATATAGGAGCAGTATTATAGTAGTTATATTCTTGTACTATAGGAGCAGTATTATAGTAGTTATATTCTTGTATATAGGAGCAGAATTTGTATATAGTAGTATTTTGTATAGAATTTTTATAGAGATTTTGTATATAGTATATTATGTAAGTATATTTGTATATAGTCTGTAATATAGTAGTTATCTTGTATAAGAGTATTATATTTATTCTATAATGGGCAGTATTATAGTAGTTATATTCTGTATAAGGAGCAGTATTATTTATAGTATTAGATCTTGATATAGTATTTATAGTATATTTTTTATATTGTATTATATAGAATCTTTATATAGGAGCTGTATATAGAGTATATTTGTATTAGCTTTATAGTGTTATATATTTTATTTGGCAGTATTAAGTAGTTATATTCTTGTATATAGGGCAGTATTATGTAGTTTAATACTGTATATAGAGTATTATATTTTATATATTGTATAGATATATAGTTATATTCTTGTAATAGGGAGTATTATAGTAGTTATATTCTTGTATATAGAGCAGTATTATAGTATTATATTCTTGTATAAGGGCAGTATTATAGTAGTTATATTTTGTATATAGGGCAGTATTATAGTAGTTATATTTTATTGATATTATAGGAGTATTATATTTATTTGTATATAGGGCAGTATTTAGATTATATTCTTGTAATGAGCAGTTTATAGTATTATATTCTTGTAATAGGGCAGTATTATAGTAGTTATATTTTTATATGCAGTATTATGTAGTTATATTCTTGTATATAGGAGCAGTATTATAGTAGTTATATTCTTGTAATAGAGCGTAAGTAGTTATATTTTATTCTGTATATAGGGAGTATTATAGTATATATTTTGTATATAGAATTTTATATATATTCTTTATAGCGTATATAGAGTATTTGTAATACTATATATAGTATATTTTGATATTGGATATGAGTATTATTGTAATAGGGGAGATTATAGTAGTTATATTTTGTTATAGGAGTATTATAGTTATATTCTTGAATAGAGCAGTATTATAGTATTATTTTGTATATAGGGTAATATAGTTATATTCTTGTAATAGGAAGTATTATATTATATTTTATCTATTAGAGCATATTATTGTTATATTCTTTATATAGAGATATTATATAGTATATTTTTAATAGTATCGTATTATAGAGTTATATTTTATATGAGGGATTATAGTAGTTATATTCTTGATATAGGGCAGTATTATAGTATTTATTCTTGTAATAGGGCAGTATTATAGTAGTTATATTCTGTATATTAAGAGTATTTTGTAGTAATTTTATAGTAGTTTATATGTTATATCTTGTATTAGTATTAGTATATTTTGTAATAGAAGTATTATAGTAGTTATATTTTTTTATAGGGGCAGTATTATAGTAGTTATATTCTTGTATATAGGGGCAGTATTATATAGTTATATTCTGTATATAGGGCAGTATTAGAGTTATATTCTTGTACTAGGGCAGTATTAGTGTTATTCTTGTATATAGGAAGTATTATGTAGTTATATTTTGATGGCAGTATTAAGTATATTCTTGTAATAGGACTATATAGTTATATTCTGTATAGGAGTATTATAGAGTATATTCTGTATATAGGAGTTATAGTAGTTATATTGTATAGGAGAGTATATAGTAGTTATATTTGAATAGGCAGTATTATAGTAGTTTATTCTTGTATAGGAGAGTATTATAGTAGTTATATTTGTACATAGGAGCGTATTATAGTAGTTATATCTTATATAGGGCAGTATTATAGTGTTTATTCTTGTATATAGGGCGTATTATAGTGTATATTCTGTATATAGGGGCGTATTAGTTATATTTGTAATAGGAGCAGTATTATAGTAGTTATATCTTGAATAGGGCATATTATAGAGTTATTTTTGTAATAGGTATAGGAGCAGTATTATAGTAGTTATATTCTTGTATATAGGAGCAGTATTATAGTAGTTATATTCTTGTATATAGGAGCAGTATTAATATATTTGTATATAGAGCTTAGTAGTATATTCTTGTATATAGGAGCAGTATTATAGTAGTTATATTCTTGTATATAGCGGCAGTATTATAGTAGTTATATTCTTGTATATAGGGCAGTATTATAGTAGTTATATTCTTGTAATGGGCAGTATTATAGTAGTTATATTCTTGTACATAGGAGCAGTATTATAGTAGTTATATTCTTGTACATAGGGCAGTATTATAGTAGTTATATTCTTGTACATAGGAGCAGTATTATAGTAGTTATATTCTTGTATATAGGAGCAGTATTATAGTAGTTATATTCTTGTACATAGGAGCAGTATTATAGTAGTTATATTCTTGTATATAGAGGCAGTATTCTAGTAGTTATATTCTTGTTCATAGGAGCAGTATTATAGTAGTTATATTCTTGTATATAGGAGCAGTATTATAGTAGTTATATTCTTGTATATAGGGGCAGTATTATAGTAGTTATATTCTTGTATATAGGGGCAGTATTATAGTAGTTATATTCTTGTATATAGGGGCAGTATTATAGTAGTTATATTCTTGTACATAGGGGCAGTATTATAGTAGTTATATTCTTGTATATGGGGGCAGTATTATAGTAGTAATATTCTTGTATATAGGAGCAGTATTATAGTAGTTATATTCTTGTATATAGGGGCAGTATTATAGTAGTTATATTCTTGTACATAGAAGCAGTATTATAGTAGTTATATTCTTGTACATAGAAGCAGTATTATAGTAATTATATTCTTGTATATAGGGGCAGTATTATAGTAGTTATATTATTGTACATAGGGGCAGTATTAGTTATATTCTTGTACATAGGATCAGTATTATAGTAGTTATATTCTTGTATATAGGGGCAGTATTATAGTAGTTATATTCTTGTATATAGGAGCAGTTATTATAGTAGTTATATTCTTGTATATAGGAGCAGTATTATAGTAGTTATATTCTTGTATATAGGAGCAGTATTATAGCAGTTATATTCTTGTATATAGGAGCAGTATTATAGTAGTTATATTCTTGTACATAGGAGCAGTATTATAGTAGTTATATTCTTGTATATAGGGGCAGTATTATAGTAATTATATTCTTGTATATAGGGGCAGTATTATAGTAGTTATATTCTTGTATATAGGGGCAGTATTATAGTAGTTATATTCTTGTACATAGGGGCAGTATTATAGTAGTTATATTCTTGTATATAGGGGCAGTATTATAGTAGTTATATTCTTGTATATATGGGCAGTATTATAGTAGTTATATTCTTGTACATAGGGGCAGTATTATAGTAGTTATATTCTTGTACATAGGGGCAGTATTATAGTAGTTATATTCTTGTATATAGAGGCAGTATTATAGTAGTTATATTCTTGTATATAGGAGCAGTATTATAGTAGTTATATTCTTGTATATAGGAGCAGTATTATAGTAGTTATATTCTTGTATATAGGAGCAGTATTATAGTAGTTATTTCTCCATTCGCCTTCCACGACAGCATTGGAGGATGTCGTCCACGCCCTATTGGGGGACAGGAACACAGAGAGGTTAAAAGCCCCTCCCCTTCCTCAGTACTCCAGTGTCTTCCTGTCCCCCTTGGGGCATGGAGAGGTTCCAGTGCTGTCAGGCCGGCAGGGGCAGCATTGGGGTGTACTTACAGCCGGGCCAGGGATGGACGTCGGGGGCGGCCTCCTCCTCCTTCTCGGGGCTCCCGTGGTGGGACCATCCGGCCTTCCTGCGTCCTACGGGGCAAAGCAGGCCGTGTATTGCAACGCCGGAGGCCTGTTCAGCTCTCCGGCGTCTCCCTCCTCCAGCTGCGGTCCCTGGGGCATGCATCAGAGGTGCCGCGGAGGCACTTCCGGTTTCGGGGGTGGTACTTCCGGTTTCGGGTGTGGCACTTCCGGTTCCGGTATGGCACTTCCGGTTTCGGGCGGCGGCTCCTGTAAGGGCTGTGGCAGGCTGGGCGCGGCTCCAGGGAACCCAGCAGGACTTTCGCGCGCTACTGCCCGCGGCCGGTGACCAGGAGGAGGGAGGGAACAGGTGTTCCTCGTTGGGGGCACGGTACTTCTGGATAAGTACCCGCCGGAAGCTACACCCAGGTAAGGCTGATCCCTGACACATGGAGGGTGATAGGCTTCCACCTCTGCTTCTGCAGAGCCCAGCGTTCCCCCAGCTCATGTAAGTGTTTCTGGGGGTGGTCACAAAGGGTAGAGTTATTTAAGCCCTGCACTCACACTGGGACCCCCTTCTCTTCCCTTTTTGTCTATAGGGAGACAAGGGCCGTCTGTGAAAGGGAGCAATAATGTGGCTGCGGCACAAAATTTCCCTCTTCCTACAACAAGGTGTCGGCCATGACTGACAGGGTTGTCAGGATGGACTCCCCATCCTTGCTTGAGGAGCTCCAATCCATTAGGGAAGAGGTGCAGGCTTCTATCTCGGCACTGCGGGGGTTTGCTGCAGCGTCCGGGCCTTCCCCTCCGTAAGAGAGGAAGCTCCAGGATTGTGACTCTGTGGATCTCATGGAGGCTGGCCAGAGCTCAGCGTTAGAGGACGGTGAGGATATTGCCGCTGTTGCCTCTGTCCAGACACGAGAATCTGGACACTACTATTTTTCCACGGAGTCCATGGGTGCATTGGTGGACACTGTCCATTGTACCATGGGAGTAGAGGTGGTAGAATCCCCTTCTGTGCAGGACTAAATGTTCAGAGGCCTGACGGCTAAGCGGCTCACCCCATCCGAGTGGATTGGAGGGTGATGACTTTGTCTGGGAGGTCCCGAAGGTGGACATCCAGGTGGCCAGGGTTGCAATCAGCTGCTATTGTAAACCCATTGTGCATGCCCTTGACACACTGTTGAAGCTAAGCAGCAGGAGCCTCAGTCACGGGCTGGATGGGAGACCTCATGAGAGACCCAATGGGAATCTCTATGGAAGTCTCTATAAAGTCAATGGGACTTCTAACATGAAGGTCTATGGCAGTATTCCATTTGGGAAGCTTAGCCTAGAAGACCGCGTTGCCTTTTGAAGATTCCTCCCAGTTGAAGGACCCCCTCGTTCGTAAAATGGAGTGTCCTCAAAACATCCTGGGAGGCGGCAGCTATGTCTTTAACAGTGTACATTTCCTTTACATGTGAGCAGGTCTCTCTTTAAGTGGCTCACCCAGCTGGGAGAATTCATCCTGCAGGGTACTCCCAGGAAGGAGCTTTGGACTCCATTCCACTTCTGAGACGTGCTACGGGCTTCCTGGCTGATGCCTCGGCTGAGTCGTTCCGCGTTGGCGCCAGGTGCGCAGTGTTGGTTAACACAGCTCGCAGGGCAGTGTGGCTTACAAGGTGGAATGGGGAGGTCACGTCTAAGCTCCAGCTGTGTGGCCTCCCCTTGCAAAGGACATTGGATGACATCCTGGAAAAGGTGTCAGACCGGAAAACGTGTCTCCCGGAACAGGAGCCCTTTCGGAGGCAGTCCTTTTGGCCTGAGCGCAGCCAACCCTCCCAGTCTAAAGGGAAGGGTAAGTCTGGTCGCTGGGCATTCCAGTACGGGAACAAGACCCGTAATATCTTGCTCCCCCAGCAGCGGCATCACCAGCCGCTCCTAAACAAGGTCGCCTTCCCCATTGCGGGGCGGCTCCTGCGGTTTCTGCCACAGTGGCAAGCAATCTCCTTGTGCCCTTGGATCCTCTCGACCATTTGGGAGGGTCTACGCTTGGAATTCGAGAGCCAGCCCCTCCGTGTCTTCGAGTCCTCTCCCTTCCTCAGGGGGACTCTCGCACGGTTTTTTCTTGTTGGGTCTGCGACACCTGTTGGATTCGGGTGTGGGGTCCCCGGTTCCTCCTGGAGAGGAGGGACAGGGGCGCTACTCCAGGTTGTTGTGGACCTCCAGAACGCGTATTCTCATGTCCCCATTCACCCGTCCCACAAGCGCTTTCTGCGATTCACGATCTCCGGGGCAGGCGGGACGGTCCATTCACGGCTTAATGTGCTGCCCTTTGGGATTTCGTCGGCCCCAGAGGTTACCAAACTCATGGGGAAGCGATCACATTCATCCAGACCCAGGGGATATGTATGCTTCCCTATTTAGACGACATGTTGGTGGTGGCTCCTTCGGCAGTGCTTCTGCGCACAAAGGACTCCAACACATTGGAGATTCTTCAGTCCCTGGGATGGGTACCCAATCTTCGGGAATCTGAACGGGTGCTTGCAACCCGACGTCAATTTTTGGGAGTCTTGCTAGCCTCCTCCAGACAGACCTCGTTCCTTCCTGCGGCATATCAGCTTTTGCGCCGCGTGAATCTGACCTGCTTCCGGGCAGGGAGGTCGCCCTCCTTGCGGGAAGCAATGTCCCTGTTAGGGGCCATGATGGCCTGCATTCAGTCAGTAACATGGGCTCAGGCTCCTTCCCGACTGCTCCAGGAACACATACTGAGTTCCTGCGACAGACGTCAGGATTCCTTAAACTCGCGGGTCCGGACCCCGGGGCGGGTGGTAACCTCTCTTTCCTGGGGATGAATCCCAGACACCTTCCTGTGACCTCCGTTCCCACTGATGCCAGCGGTTCCGATTGGGGCACGATGGTAGTTCGCACACCGTTCCAGGGGATTTGGAGTCGCTCGGTCAGTCGCCAGTCTTCAAACTTCTGGCAGTGGAGGAAGCGCTTCTTGCTGCAGCTCACGTTCTCCGGGGTCATCATGTCAAGGTCCTGTCAGACAATGTGACTACGGTTGCTTTCTTGTGGTACCAATGCGGTACTCGTGGCTTACACTTGCAGGGGCTGGCAAGACTGTTCTTTTTGTGGGCAGTATGCCATATTCTCTCCTCCTCGGCAGTACATCTGATGAGAATGGCCAATGTACAGCCAGATTTCTTGAGCCGCACGGAGGTCCACCCAGGAGAATGGTGCTTCCATCCGGAAGTATTTTGCTCTCTTACGGACAGGTGGGGTGTCCTTTCGATCGACCTGTTCGCTTCGGGCTCGAATACAAAGGTGCCAACCTTTTTCTCCCTGACGCAGTTGGACCATCCTCGGGGGCTGGACGCTTTTTGCCCATCCCTGGGACTTCCGGTTGGTGTATGCATTTCCTCCAATCCCGCCACTTCCCAAGACGTTGCAACGGATTCTGGCGGAGGGGGTGACACTAGCCTGGTGGCTCCCCTGGGGCCCAAACTGGCGTGGTACGACGCCATCCGAGACCTGGGCCTGGAGGGACCGATTATGTTAGCCCAGTCTTAACCTACTGTCCCAGGGTCCTCTGTTTCACCCAGGCCCTCAGTGGCTCATTCGGGCGGCCTGGCTGTTGCGGCCGGGATCCTGAGGACCAAGGGTCTCTCCCAGGCAGTGATCCGCACGCTTCAGCAGAGCAGGAAGCCTGTGACAAACGCTATTTCCGGGAGGGCTGGAATCGGTTCCTGTCCTGATGTGCTCCTTCCATCCCGACCATGCATCATCCTAATGTGGCCCAACTCTTGGATTTTTGCAGCGTAGCTTGGATTTGGGGCTTCGGCCGAGCACTCTTTAAGTCCAGAGGTCGGCACTTGGGGTGGTTTTTGCCCAGGATCTTGCTTCCCATCCATGGCTCAAGCAGTTTTTTCTTCTGCTTGGGGGTGGCGTCCCCGGATTCGGCCTTCTGTCCCTCCCTGGGATTTGATGCTTGTTCTCCAAGGGCTTGCTCAAAGTCCCTTTGCACCCTTGTCTGCTGCATCCCTTACGTCTCTCTCTCACAAGGTGGCGTTTTTTGGTGGCCATCACTTCTGCTCCAGAGTTGGAGAACTGCAGGCACTCTCTGTCCGGGCTCCGTGCCTCGTGGTGTCCGCACTCTCTGTCTGGGCTCCGTGCCTCGTGGTGTCCGTTGTTCGCATTACGCTTCGGTTGCATTCATCTTTTCTTCTGAAAGTTGTCGGCTTTCCATCGGTCTCAGGATGTGGTTCTGCCTTCAATTTGTCAATCTCCTGCTAATGCGGCTGAGGCCGTGTTTCACTCCTTGGATGTTCGTCGGCCTGTCCTCCTCTACCTCCGAGAGTCTGCTTCCTGGAGGTTAGATCAGAACCTGTTTGTTCGGCTTTTGGGAATAATACAGGGAAGAAGACTTCCCAGGCTACCATCACTTCCTGGATCAGGAAGGTGATCTGTGAGGTCTACGTCGCTCCGGTCCTTGCTCCTCCGGTGGGGTTGACGGCTCCTTCAACTCGGGCTGCTGCTACTCCCTGGACGGAGCAGGCTGGAGCTTCATCGGAGCTGATTTGCAGAGCGGCTACGTGGTAGTCTCTCCTCGCTTTTCTCGCCTCTATAGGTTAGATCTGTCCTTCAGTCGGGATCTGTCCTTTGGTAGGAAAGTCCTACAGGCAATAGTCCCACCCTGAGGAGTATCGGTGGTATTCCTCCAATGCTGTCGTGGAAGGCGAATGGAGAAAACTGAATTAGTCCTTACCGGTAATTCCTTTTCTTGGAGCCTTCCACGACAGCATCAGTTCCCCCCCTTGTTGGTGTTTGATTCCGGTTTATATCAGGTAATCCATGGCTAAGGGTGATCTTGGTAAACCCTGGAGTACTGAGGAAGGGGAGGGGCTTTTAACCTCTCTGTGTTCCTGTCCCCCAATAGGGCGTGGACGACATCCTCCAATGCTGTCGTGGAAGGCTCCAAGAAAAGGAATTACCGCTAAGGACTAATTCAGTTATTCTTGTACATAGGAGCAGTATTATAGTAGTTATATTCTTGTACATAGGGGCAGTATTATAGTAGTTATATTCTTGTACATAGGGGCAGTATTATAGTAGTTATATTCTTGTACATAGGGGCAGTATTATAGTAGTTATATTCTTGTATATAGGGGCAGTATTATAGTAGTTATATTCTTGTATATAGGAGCAGTATTATAGTAGTTATATTCTTGTATATAGGAGCAGTATTATAGTAGTTATATTCTTGTACATAGGAGCAGTATTATAGTAGTTATATTCTTGTATATAGGGGCAGTATTATAGTAGTTATATTCTTGTATATAGGGGCAGTATTATAGTAGTTATATTCTTGTATATAGGAGCAGTATTATAGTAGTTATATTCTTGTATATAGGGGCAGTATTATAGTAGTTATATTCTTGTATATAGGAGCAGTATTATAGTAGTTATATTCTTGTACATAGGGGCAGTATTATAGTAGTTATATTCTTGTACATAGGGGCAGTATTATAGTAGTTATATTCTTGTATATAGGGGCAGTATTATAGTAGTTATATTCTTGTATATAGGGGCAGTATTATAGTAGTTATATTCTTGTACATAGGGGCAGTATTATAGTAGTTATATTCTTGTACATAGGAGCAGTATTATAGTAGTTATATTCTTGTATATAGGAGCAGTATTATAGTAGTTATATTCCTGTACATAGGAGCAGTATTATAGTAGTTATATTCTTGTACATAGGAGCAGTATTATAGTAGTTATATTCTTGTATATAGGAGCAGCATTATAGTAGTTATATTCTTGTATATAGGAGCAGTATTATAGTAGTTATATTCTTGTATATAGGGGCAGTATTATAGTAGTTATATTCTTGCATATAGGAGCAGTATTATAGTAGTTATATTCTTGTACATAGGGGCAGTATTATAGTAGTTATATTCTTGTACATAGGGGCAGTATTATAGTAGTTATATTCTTGTATATAGGAGCAGTATTATAGTAGTTATATTCTTGTATATAGGAGCAGTATTATAGTAGTTATATTCTTGTACATAGGAGCAGTATTATAGTAGTTATATTCTTGTATATAGGAGCAGCATTATAGTAGTTATATTCTTGTATATAGGAGCAGTATTATAGTAGTTATATTCTTGTATATAGGGGCAGTATTATAGTAGTTATATTCTTGCATATAGGAGCAGTATTATAGTAGTTATATTCTTGTACATAGGGGCAGTATTATAGTAGTTATATTCTTGTACATAGGGGCAGTATTATAGTAGTTATATTCTTGTATATAGGGGCAGTATTATAGTAGTTATATTCTTGTACATAGGGGCAGTATTATAGTAGTTATATTCTTGTACATAGGAGCAGTATTATAGTAGTTATATTCTTGTATATAGGAGCAGTATTATAGTAGTTATATTCCTGTACATAGTAGCAGTATTTTAGTAGTTATATTCTTGTACATAGGAGCAGTATTATAGTAGTTATATTCTTGTATATAGGAGCAGCATTATAGTAGTTATATTCTTGTATATAGGAGCAGTATTATAGTAGTTATATTCTTGTATATAGGGGCAGTATTATAGTAGTTATATTCTTGTATATAGGGGCAGTATTATAGTAGTTATATTCTTGTACATAGGGGCAGTATTATAGTAGTTATATTCTTGTATATAGGAGCAGTATTATAGTAGTTATATTCTTGTATATAGGAGCAGTATTATAGTAGTTTATATTCTTGTACATAGGGGCAGTATTATAGTAGTTATATTCTTGTACATAGGGGCAGTATTATAGTAGTTATATTCTTGTATATAGGGGCAGTATTATAGTAGTTATATTCTTGTACATAGGGGCAGTATTATAGTAGTTATATTCTTGTACATAGGAGCAGTATTATAGTAGTTATATTCTTGTA
>JARQOC010001805.1:0-34645 GCA_033576535.1 Allobates femoralis | reverse complement strand
CGTGAAAAATACTCTGTTGTAAAGAAAAACATTAAAAAGCAAGTGCTGGTAAAAAAGTAGTAAAAACAGGGTGTTTAGTTGATACTTTTTTGCACAAAATGTATGCTAAGCTGCTCTACCTCTCCATGGTAACCCTTGTCTGAGCAGTCCCTATCTGTTGTATTCAAAAAACCTGACCATGTGTATCAGTACCTACATGAGCAGGGTCCAGACAGGTCCAATGTCTGACATGGACTGAATGCAGAAAACAGCTTTTTGTGTGCAGGGCTCATTGGAGAAGGGAGGAGGCTTCCCCTATCTTGCACAGGCAAGAAACACAATACGGAAAAACTAACTAATGAGCCATGCACAAAGTGAACATGTCTGTGGGACAGCATTCACACCACCAAAAGACTGAAGCACAAAAAACATAGTCAAACAAACGTGAAAAAATACTCTGTTGTAAAGAAAAACATTAAAAAGCAAGTGCTGGTAAAAAAGTAGTAAAAACAGGGTATTTAGTTGATACATTTTTTGCAAAAATTGTATTGCTAAGCTGCTCTACCTCTCCACGGTAACCCTTGTCAGAGCAGTCCCTATCTGTTGTATTCAAAAAACCTGACCATGTGTATTAGTACCTACATGAGCAGGGTCCAGACAGGTCCAATGTCTGACATGGACTGAATGCAGAAAACAGCTTTTTGTGTGCAGGGCTCATGGGAGAAGGGCGGAGGCTTCCCTATTTTGCACAGGCAAGAAACAAAATAGGCAAAAATAACTAATGAACCATGGACACATTGAACGTGTCTGTGGGACAGCGTTCACACCACCAAAAGACTACGGTAACCGTTGTCAGAGCAGTCCCTATCTGTTGTATTAAAAAAACCTGACCATGTGTATTATTACCTACATGAGCAGGGTCCAGACAGGTCCAAACAGAGAGTTAGCAAAGTCTCTGATTTGCAAGTATTGGTAAAATTCCTGATTAGAGAGGGAGTAGTGTTTTTTAAGAAACTTGAAAGAATGAATCTGCATGGTGTTCCTGTCTACGATGTCCGCAAATCTAAACAGTCCTGCCTTTAGCCAGGGGTGGACCATAGCAGATTCTAGACTACTTGGAAGCATTGGTTGGTAGAGGATGGACACCAGGGAGGAGCATGGGGAAGTGAGAGCGAACCTCCGTGTGCATGAAAGCCAGAGATCCTGTGTAAACCGCACGGGGTCCAGTAGAGGGGGGAATGAGTCGCACTGGGCAGGTGACCACAGAAGGGAGGGTGTATTGGGGCAATCCACAATTTCTCCAACTCATTCCACTTGTTGTAGGCCCAAAGAAATTCCAACGTGGTATTCTCCTGAGATGGGTAGCCTAATAATAATAGGGCACGTTTGGAATGGACAACCCCCCCCTTAGGTTTATGTGCCGTCAAGACCTCCCTGGCTACTATATGACGCTTGTTGCACCAAATAAACCTCATAATGGCCGCCAGGAGAGATTCCAACTCCTTTGGTGGGATCATGATTGGGAGAGTTTCAAAGAAGTAGATCAATTTGGGGAGCATGCTCATCTTCACTGCCGCCATGCGCCCAATCCAGGAAAGAGGGAGTGATAACTACTTATTCAGGAGGGATCTCAAGTTTCTAAAAAGGGTGAGAGTTAAGTTTATAGATGGTGTCATATGAAGAAGTTATGTTGACTCCCAAATATTTCACAGCGTCCATCTTCCACCTAAATTTAAAATTCAAGTGCAAGTGTTCCAACATCTCGGGAGGAATATGAGGTTTTGAAGAGATATATGGATATTGGTAGGCGGAAGAAGGACGTCATCCATGAATAGCAAATTCTTAAATGATTTGCCCCCCTGCCATAACCCCGTAGATGTCGGGAATGTGTTGAATTGCCACTGCCAGGGGTTCTATACATAGGGCAAACAGAAGGGGAGATAGAGGGCACCCCTGCCGAGTGCCATTTGAGATAGAAAAAGACTTGGAAGTAAATAGGGGGAGTTTAACGGCTGCCATGGAGCGATTATATAAAGATTTTAAAGCTAGCAAAAAGCCACCCAAGATGCCGAAGACCTTCAAAGTCCCAAAGAAGAAGGACCAGGAGAGGTGGTCAAAAGCTTTCTCTGCATCTAAACTCAGCACCAGCATCTGCTACTTCCTCCGACCCAAGACATCCACCAAGTCTATCATTCTCCTGGCATTATCTCCTCCCTGACGGCAAGGGATAAAGCCCACCTGGTCCTTGTGTATAATCTAGGGCAACCAGTTGTTAAGTCTGGTAGCCAGTAGCTTGGTAAATATCTTTAGGTCGGAGTTCAGAAGAACTATTTACCTGTAGCTTGCACAATCCAGGTTGTCCCTGGGCGGCTTCGGGAGAAGAATTAAATGAGAATGAAGCATTGTAGACAGGATTGGGTCACCCTGTAGAAAGGAATTGAACAAGACAGTCATGTAGGGGAGAACTCAAATATGGTAAGTGAAGAAGGAACCGGGCACTGACCTGCTTAGAGTCTCTCATGTCGTACAGCAGTGTTAGTGAAATCCTGTTGCTCAGCTGAAGGGTTAATCTTGCAAACAAAAAGTGAGGAGAGCAGCGGCACTCAGGAGATCTTTTTTACATACTGGCTTTATTGTGCTTTTTCAGGTTACATCTTAGGTGCTGGTCAGGGAGGTGCAGGGGGAGCAACGGTCCGTTTCGCGGACTGTTGAAGCGGAAGTCCGCGAAACGGACCGTTGCTCCCCTGCACCTCCCTGCCCAGCACCTAAGATGTAACCTGAAAAAGCACAATAAAGCCGGTATGTAAAAAAGATCTCCTGAGTGCCACTTCATGTAGGGGAGAAGCTCTTTAGTAAATGACCTATAGTAACAATAGGCCAAGCTATCAGGACCAGGTGACTTTCCTTGGGGTAGGGACTCAATAACCCCCTTGAATTCCTCAGCAGATGTTGTGCTATTAAGTGCGTCAATCGCTTCCTGTGTAAAAGAAGGAAGATCCAAAGTGGAGAGATACTCCTCGATTACCGCTGACCCAAGGGGGGTTCTGCAGAGGGGTTCTGTAGATTATATACCGTATATACTCGTGTATAAGCCGACCCGTGTATAAGCCGACCCCCCTACTTTTGCCCCCAAAACCTGGGAAAACCTATTGACTCGTGTATAAGCCGAGGGTGGACCCCAGCACAGGTATACACCCCCAGCAGTGTGGTATACAGGCCTCCCCAGTGGTAGTATACAGCAGCCTCCCCAGTGGTATATACAGCAGCCTCCCCAGTGGTATATACAGCATCCCTAAAGGTATAAACAGCAGGCCCCAGAGGCATACAGCAGGCCCCAGAGGCATACAGCAGGCCCCAGAGGCATATACAGCAGGCCCCAGGGGTATATACAGCAGGCCCCAGGGGTATATACAGCAGGCCCCAGGGTATATACAGCAGGCCCCAGAGGTATACAGCAGGCCCCAGAGGCATATACAGTAGGCCCCAGGGGTATATACAGCAGGCCCCAGGGGTATATACAGCAGGCCCCAGGGGTATATACAGCAGGCCCCAGGTAATATACAGCAGGCCCCAGGTAATATACAGCAGGCCCCAGGGTATATACAGCAGGCCCCAGGGTATATACAGCAGGCCCCAGAGGTATACAGCAGGCCCCAGAGGTATACAGCAGGCCCCAGAGGTATACAGCAGGCCCCAGAGGTATACAGCAGGCCCCAGGGTATATACAGCAGGCCCCAGGGTATATACAGCAGGCCCCAGAGGTATACAGCAGGCCCCAAAGGTATACAGCAGGCCCCAAAGGTATACAGCAGGCCCCAGAGGCATATACAGCAGGCCCCAGAGGCATATACAGCAGGCCCCAGAGGCATATACAGCAGGCCCCAGGGGTATATACAGCAGGCTTTAGGGTATATACAGCAGACCCCAGGGGTATATACAGCAGACAGCAGTGTATACAGGCAGCCCCCAGTGTATACAGGCAGGCCCCAGAGGTATACAGGCAGCCCCCAGGGTATACAGGCAGCCCCCAGTGTATACAGGCAGCCCCCAGTGTATACAGGCAGCCCCCAGTGTATACAGGCAGGCCCCAGTGTATACAGGCAGCCCCCAGTGTATACAGGCAGCCCCCAGTGTATACAGGCAGGCCCCAGAGGTATACAGGCAGCCCCCAGGGTATACAGGCAGCCCCCAGTGTATACAGGCAGCCCCCAGTGTATACAGGCAGCCCCCAGTGTATACAGGCAGCCCCCAGTGTATACAGGCAGCCCCCAGTGTATACAGGCAGCCCCCAGAGGTATACAGGCAGCCCCCAGGGTATACAGGCAGCCCCCAGTGTATACAGGCAGCCCCCAGTGTATACAGGCAGCCCCCAGTGTATACAGGCAGGCCCCAGAGGTATACAGGCAGCCCCCAGGGTATACAGGCAGCCCCCAGGGTATACAGGCAGCCCCCAGTGTATACAGGCAGCCCCCAGTGTATACAGGCAGGCCCCAGAGGTATACAGGCAGGCCCCAGAGGTATACAGGCAGCCCCCAGGGTATACAGGCAGCCCCCAGGGTATACAGGCAGCCCCCAGTGTATACAGGCAGCCCCCAGCGTATACAGGCAGCCCCCAGCGTATACAGGCAGCCCCCAGTGTATACAGGCAGCCCCCAGTGTATACAGGCAGCCCCCAGTGTATACAGGCAGACCCCAGTGTATACAGGCAGCCCCCAGCGTATACAGGCAGCCCCCAGCGTATACAGGCAGCCCCCAGTGTATACAGGCAGCCCCCAGTGTTTACAGGCAGCCCCCAGTGGCAGTCACCCCCCCCCATCAAGGAAAGAGTCCCCACACTTTGCAGAGCAGCCCCCCCCCCCGGCCCCCGCTGCATTATCTTACCATCCAGGGTCTTCACCGCGGGTCCTCCAGTCCTCCTTCCTCGCGCGCTGTCTTCCCGGTCTCATGTGACCCGGCGGTCGCAGTGGAATGACGTCATCGCGCCGGGTCACGTGACACCTGAAGACAGCGCGTGATGATGACTGCGGGACCCGCGTGAAGACCCTGGGTAAGATAATGCAGCGAGGGCCGGGGGGGGACTCTGCAAAGTGTGGGGGCTCTTTCCATGATGGGGGGGGACGACTGCCAGTGGGGGCTGCCTGTATACACTCGGGGCTGCCAGTGTACACTGGGGGGCTGTATGCACGGCTCCCCCTGCCGCTGTGATGGGCGGGGGGAGCCGTGCATATCTAATGAGCGGCCCCACGTGACGGGCCGCTCACTCATCAGCCCCCCCCCCCCGCCTCCTCCAGCCTCCCCAGCACCTGCAAAAAATCCCATATACCGTATAGACCCGTGTATAAGCCGAGGGGGTGACTTTTCAGCCCAATTTTTGGGCTGAAAAACTCGGCTTATACACGAGTATATACGGTAGTTTATTATAAAAATTATAAAAAAATATCTGCTATGGCGGCAGGGTGATAGTGAGCGACCCCTTTGTTTTCTCGCAAAGCTTGGGGACAAGAGGAGGTAGAGCACTCCTTGAGTTGAGCAAGAAGGGTGTGTGCCTTATTGCCTCTTTCATAGAATCTCTGGAAAAAATCACTAATTTTTCCGCTCTTCTTATCGCCAAGTCTTTCAAACTCTCGCTAAGTCTAATGACCGTTCCCAGGGTAGTCAAAGAGGGGGACAGTGAGAGCTCTCTCTCATTCAGAGTTTTAGTTGAGTGGTCAGGGAGCCTCGCTGGGCTTCAGCTAATCTTTTTGGCCTGATGCCCCCCCTGATACAATGGCCCCTCATCACAGCTTTATGTTCCTCCCAAAGGACTACCGGTGAGGAAACAGAGTCCGTGTTGAGCTAGAAAAATTCCACGAGGCATTTTTGTAGGGAGGCCCAGATGGTGGGGTCTTTGAGCAAGGACTCCTTCAGGCGCCATTGATAAGATTTATTTTGGGAGCTGCCCCCTTTAAAATCCAGGACCAAAGGAGAATGGTCCGACCATGCAATGTGGCCCAAGTCCACCCTCTCAAGGCGCCCCAGTAGTTGGGAGTTCACAAAGAAATAATCGATTCTGGTATGCATCTGATGGGGGTGTGAGAAGAAAGAGAAGTCCCTCTCTCCAGGGTGATCCACTCTCCAAGCATTGTATATGGCTTCAGATCTAATAATCTGCCTGAAGTTTTGAGATAACTTCCTTAAAGCTTTGGAGGGCGGGTGACCCCCGACAGACAACCTGTCAGAGTTCTCCAAAAATGGAAGGTTAAAATCTCCGCCCAGTACCATTGCAGCAAGCGAGAGTCCCCAATCAAAGGGAGGACTCCCCTCAGGAAGCATATCTGGCATTCTGGGCATAAATGTTGTCTAGGATTTAAGGGAAGCCTCTCAGGACAGCCCCTAAAACCACATATCTGCCGTTGGGGTGTAGGTGAGAAGCGGTGATTTGAATAGGGCATGTGGAAGCTATTAATATACACCACCCCACCTCTCTTAGTGTCCAAGTGGGCTGAGAACTGTTGGGAAAGTGATGAGCTTCGAATTTAAAAATGCCTGAGGAGTCAAAGTGTGTTTTTTGTATGAAGGCAATGTCTGCCTTAAAAGAATGGAGCTCCCGAAGAACTAATTTCCTCTTGCGGGGGGAATTAAGGCCCCTCACATTAAAGGAGATTATACGAACCATGGTAGCAGAATAGTGGGAGCGAGAAAGCAAACAGGCTAGCTTTACCTGCATGAGTGCCATGACCATGGAGGTTCACATCAGTAGGGTATGCCATCTGACTGGAGTCCAGTTAACCGGTACCAAGGAGGTGAGCGGGGGCTGAGAAGGCACAGAAGGAAAAAACATCAAGGGTAGGGAAAGACAAGGACAAACATTAAAACAGGTTTGAAACAACAATAACATAGAACCTGTAAAACCAACAAGCAACATTTCCTGGGATTACACCAGTGATCTCTCGGGTGAAGACACTTGAGCCGTATAGGACTGAGCAACAAGTTCCCCGAGGGATTCCCTGTAATAGGCTGTAATAGGCTGTGGGGGTAGTGTCCAGCAAGGGCAGGTCCGGTCTGACACGTAGCTCCTCCACCAAAAAAGAGGAAGAAAAAAAAGGGGTAGAATGGAGCCTCCACCAACCATCACCCCGCCGGCCCCGAACTTAAAGGCCCCCTCGAGTGGGGCAGCTTAAGATGCCGGAGAGAGTAGTATCAAATATTGACCTGGTAGCCTACAGAGATAAACAATGAGGGACATAAGCTCTAGTGGGGGACACCCTCAGCGAGGGCGAGAGGAAGACAGAGCACTCCCACCTTTCCCCTCTCTTCCTCCCCCCCTTGACCCACGCCTGCAACCCTCCACCCTGGAGCACACCGGGGGAGGTTGGCCTCCCGGTAAGTGCAAAACCCAGTTTGGGATGTGGACGACCGGAATGTCCAGGGCCTCCCAAAACGACGGAACATCTGCTGGATTCCGCATAGTGGCCAATCTCCCATCTCTTCTGGTGGACAAAGAAAACAGAAACCCCCATCGATACGGGATCTGGTGATCTTGCAAGGCCGCAAGCAAGGGTCTAAGGTGCCTCTGTTTCAGCAGGGTAATGCGAGAAAGGTCTGGAAACAGCTGGCCCTTCCTGCCATTGAAAGTGGGTGCGTTATTCCTCATTCTGGCCTTGGACATGATCAGTTCCTTAGTCGCAAAGTCGTGGACACAGCAAATAATATCCTGGGGTTGAGCCGACAGGTTTTTGGGCTGCCATGCCCTGTGTGTCCTATCCATCTTGGTGCCATTGGGTGAGGGAGCCCCAAGGACCTCATTAAAGATGGTCTGTAGGATTGAACCAGGGGCTTCAGAGTCCTCAGCCTCTTGGACTCCCTGCACACGAATATTACACTGGCTCCCCCTGATGTCAAGGTCTTCCAAGTGGGATTGCATGTCCTCCATGATCGTTTGCTGTGACAATAGTAGCTGGTGTAATTCTGCTATGTGTATTCCGGTGGCGTATAGGGGAACTTCATCAGACAACCATTCTGTAATGGAAAATAAATCACTATACAAAGACACCAATATAACAGCCAAATGCGATCGTATATTGGTAGTTAGCAGTCCTGCTGAACATGTAAAAGATTATAGTACAGTTATAGATAGTGACTTACAGCTGACCTTCTCTCTGATGGAGTCATTGTGACCCAACAAAAAAACATTAGACTTCTTATATATCCAGCCCCAACCCCATCTATTCCCAACCTGCATAAACTCCTCATCCTGCTGATACCTGACTGCTGAGACACTGCTGCTGTATGTCCATAATACTGCAAATGCTGTGTAGTACAAAAACAATGCTTCTCTTCCTGCTCCACATAACAATACCCACCCTGATGCCCACTCATCTCTGGAATATATTAACGCCCGTGCAAGTGCCCCAGAAGACAGTGCATATATATTGCCCCGTAGAAAGTAATAATGCCCCTGTGTGCCCCATTGACATTCACAGTACCCAGAAACACCCTTACAACAATAAATGCCCACTTAACATTTAATAATGTCCCTTGAGTAACCCCCGTCTAAAGGAGAGTTCTCTTATACACAGTATGATGTCCTCACAGCTCCTCTATTTACAGAATTCTGTCCCAACAGCTAAACTGTATGATGACCCCATTGTTTCTCTATACATGGTATAATGTCCCCACAGCTCCCCTCTGCACTATATGAAGTACACACAGTCCCACTATACACAATATATTGGGTCTACATCTCTCATCTATACAGTATGATGTCCCCACAGCTCCACTCTACACAATAGGATGGACCTACATCTCTCATCTACACAGTATGATCTCCCCACAGCTCCACTATACACAGTATGTTGGGTCTCCTCTATACAGAATGATGTCACCACAGCTAAGCTATAGATAGTATGATGGGCTTAGAGCTCCTCTACATAGAGTATAATGTCCCAAAACTTTCCTCTACACAGCATGATGTTTCTACAGCTCCTCTAAACACAGTATAATGCCCCCCAAACTGTATGATGTGCCTCACAGTAACCCCCATACTGTATGATGGCCCACAGTAACCCCAAAACTGTGTATGACGTTTTAGTAGCCCCCACACTGTATAATGGCCCTTAGTATCCACCACAACTGTATGATTTCCCCACAGCAGGCCCACGCACCTTTTTCTGTAAAATCAACATGCTTATTAGTTTTTTCTCATTGAAATCACTAGAGATGTGCACATCTATCTGCAAAATCAATTTTGAGTAAAATTTCCTGAAATTCCCTACTTCACATGAATTCAAACTTTTTGAGATTCAATTTGCAGGTCACAAAGGAAATGAATCTTGCCCAACACCATTTCCCTCACTGCTGAAGCATTAGGCTAAGTGCACATCTCAGCTGTGCTTTGTATTTTGGAGGAATGCAAGCAACGTTTCCTGTGTGCTGAGTCAAAAACACATGTGTTTAAACGCAACCACATTTTGCAATGTGTGTTTACCGCGTTTGCATTTGTCTCCCCATACAAGTCTATGGGCATATTAATGCATGCATTTCAATGTGTTTTTCAGCAAAACCTCACCTGGAAAATGCTATGCATCCTTAACGCAGCAGAAATGTGATGTGAAAAGGCTCTTAGGCCCCTTTCACATCAGCGGCAATCGCTGATCGCGGAAGTTGCGGTGAAAAAAAACACAACTGCCGCGATTACCGCATAACGGCCGCACTTGCAGTTTACTTGCGGCAAGCCCCATACAATGTCTATGGGGCTTGCGGCAGGTGCGGCAAGTACGGTACAGTTGCGGTTTCGGCACTTGCGGCAGATGCAAGCCGCCAAAAAAACGCACACTTACCGCAAGTCCCATAGACATTGCATGGGGCTTGCCGCAAGTAAACCGCAAGTGGGGCCGTTATGCGGTAATCGCGGCAGTTGCGTTTTTTTCACCGCCACTGCCGCGATCAGCGATTGCCGCTGATGTGAAAGCAGCCTTAGGCGGCCGTCACACGCTGCAATATCGTGAGCGATATTGTAAGCGATCACGTGCACGCGTGATCGCAAACAATATCGCTCACATCGCTGGTGAGATGTCACACATACAGACTCACCAGCGATGTGGGCCAGCGAGATCGCTGGTAACTATGGTACACATCGGGTTACTAGGCGCCGCGCGGCGCTTAGTAACCCGACGTTTACCATAGATACCATCTCCCAGCATAGGCTCTGCCGCTGGGAGATCGTTCATCGTGGTGTCATACACCACGATGAAGCAGATTGTTCAAGCGTTTATCGCTTGATATGAGCTCCTGCTCACCAATCTGCGATGCACAAACGATATCGCTTAAGCGATCAAAAAGCAGATCGATTAAACGATATCGTTCGCAATATTGAACCGTGTGATGGCCGCCTTAGAGAGAAGTCTAATGGCATTTTGTGTTGCCACACAGGATTCACAATAATGCCTCGCAGTTATGACATCTTATAGATTATCATACCTTTTAGGGCACATGAGCACGATGTGCATTGCTCGTTGTTGGTGCAGATTCGCTGTAGATCTGCAGCAGCGTTTTGTACCAGCCAAGTCTTTGGGATTTGAGATACTCAAATTAAAGATATGGTTCATAACACCTTATAGTTAAAGAGGATCTGTCACCCCCCCTGGTGCTTGGCAAACTGAATGCAGCACTGAATGCAGCATGTGTGCTGCATTCAGGGAAGGGGTCCCCCATGTTTCTAGCCCCCCCTGTAAGCTTGAAAAAAGACTTTGGAAACCTTACAGTTAAGAGGTCACCTTGGTTGGATCTTATTAAGAGACCCTTGTCTGCTGGCACAATCCTCCCAGCCTCCTCCTTGTGTATTCCACCCCCTCTATGTGTCTGCTGCCACCTCCTCTTCTTCTGGGTCTGCCCTCCCAGAGGAGGCGGCGGCAGACACATAGAGGGGGCAGAACACACAAGGAGGAGGCTGGGAGGATTGTGCCAGCAGCCAGGACCTCTTAATAAGATCCCACCCAGGTGACCTCTTAACTGTAAGGTTTCTAAAGTCTTTTTTTAAAGCTTACAGGGGGGCTAGATACAAGGGGGGACCCTTTCACTGAATGCAGCAGACATGCTGCATTCAGTGCTGCATTCAGTTTGCCAAGCACCAGGGGGGTGACAGGTCCTCTTTAAACAGAGTTATTCTAAGTGCCCTCAGTTGGGGCACACGTCAGCCCAAGGAGTCCTTCTTGGATAGTATACAACCATCAAAGTAAAAAAGGACAACGCCTCACAGGTTGGTGATATTTCAAATCTTCATTTTAGTCTGTCTCTGACTTTTTGATCTTTATCAAGCACATTACACAATGTAAGAAATCGTCCTTTAATAAGCCTAAATCCAACCCTTCATTATCAATAACCAACCAAAATTAAGCACCAACAATTACACATATATATATATATATACATACATACATGCATTTAAAATGCCCCATGGACTCATGTGTAAACAGGTACCTTATCCCTCCCTTATGGGATTTGGGATGTGCTGTCCCCATGGTGCATCTCTTTTCAGTTGTGGATCTGCTGCGTATCTCTTGTTGGACTCTGCTGCATATTACATTGCGGAAAAATCTACGCAGTCAATTTTTGCTGGGGTTATTTACCACATATTTTACCCATAGACCCTCATCTTAGCTTCAAAATATGCACCAAATACGTAGCAGTGTGTACACGATGCATATTTGGTGCGTATTTGAATCCAAAATTGCATTGAAATCCGCGGGTAGTAATAGTGTTGTGGAGGAAGGGAGCAGGATTTGACAATTTATTTCTCTTTTTGTTAAAGAAAGTGTTAAAACATTAATGAAATAGACACAAAGCGCCTGCAACTACGCCTCATATCCACAACAAAACAGCATCAAATACCCATCGTGTGGACAGGGATGGATTTGGTGTGTTTTTCTGACACTAGGTGCACAATTTGGAAGTTTAAAATCTGCACCACAAATTCAGCGGGAGAATACACTCTAAAGGTACTGTCACACGCGGCAATATTGCTAGGCAATTTCACTGGCAATTTGCTGGTTGCAGTGAAATTATGGACACATTGTTCTATTTTGTTGCTGTGTACAAATGTAACAATGTGTCCATGATTTCACTGCAACCAGTAAATTGCCAGTGAAATTGCAAGCAATATTGCCGTGTGTGACGGTACCTTTAGGCTCTGTTCACTATGAAGTTGCTATTCTCTGAGCCATTACAAGCTTTGCAGTATTGAGATTTTTGTAATTATATTCAACACAAATCAATCTTTAGGGGAATATATGGTGAAATTGGCAAAATGAAATTTCAGATCTGCTCATCTATAGGAGCCATTAATAGAGTATCTTCTCCTCCATTTCTACATGTTGATAGTGGTATTATAAGGCATAGAAAAGCTAATGGCTATCTATAGTTCAAAGGCCTGCTATAGACCTACAAACATTTTGAGACCCATACAAGCATTTGTGCCTATATTCTGTGTATTTACAAGAATATACTGGTCTTATCAAATGTGCTGTACAATGTACTCCATTAGCCAGTGCTGTCATTGCACTACCATTATTCGATCACTCAATCATATCATTTGGGACAAACTCCTTATATTCCCATTCTGAAAACAAGCCCACACTAGAAATTATCATAGCAATATTATCTTCAGCTAAAATCTCTATAGCTCTTTTTTTTGGAAATGTAATGTTCTCACCTCTCTGTCGGATCCTTCGAGGATCAAAAATAATTGCAGTTCATGCCTATTCTGTCATGTACATCGGACCCCACTAGTGCATGCTGTGCTTCTTGTTCCCTGTAGACCATTGTTTTTTATCGTAACAAATGTTTCCATGCTCCGTAGGCTGGGAACACATGAAGCCGTTTTGCTGCGCCACATGCTCCCCAGCTTGATGATTTTTTTTGTAATTACTCCTAAATATTTTTAATTAATTCTTTTCAACTAGAAAAAAAGAATTAGATTTGTTCTCAGATCGGGAGAGGTACCTCTTACTGTGGATAGATTAAGATATATGAGATAAATCTCAGAAGTAATCCAAAATTCATCTGCACAGAGTAAACACTAAAAATAACACTCTTTTACATTTGTGACATCTATACTGTATATAGCACAGCCCTGTAAACTGTGACACTAGTCACTACTCATGGGCTAGCTGTGAAACTGGGTAGTCAAGAGGTCCACGGTCAGATACCAGGAGGGCAAGCAATAATCAAAGGGATGAGATAAAGGCGTAAAGTTAGGTCATGGTCCAAGGTCAAAATTCCAGAAAAGTAGATCATCCAGATAAAGGAGGTAGGGAAATGGATCATCAGAAGCAAGGACCAAGGTCGGGTAAACAAATCAGAAATCAGATCACACTGAGCATAGGGCACATATGTGACTGACAGTAATTGAAGGCAGAAAGGCAGCAATGTAAAAACTCCAAACAGGAGACACATGGATGAAACCTTGAACGCCCCAGACTTGATTGGATGGCTGACCTGTCTATCACCATACTGACAGCTCAGCATGCCTCGACCTTCGATTGGACAGCTAAACTGTCTATCAGAATACTGACAGCTCCACATGCCCCAGGCTCCGATTGGACGTCTAAACTGTCCATCAGCATACTGACAGCTCAACATGCCCCAGCCTCTGATTAGATGGATGAACTGTCCATCAGCATAGTGGCAGCTCACCATGCCTTTGCCTAAGTCTAGACAGCTAAACTGTCACTCTATGCATCCAGACACACCGGCAGGAGGAATTATGACATATACTACTCATGTGGTAGACTTGCTTATACTACACCAACGATCTCCAACCAGTCGCTCTTCAGTAATGGAAAAATATAAAGGGGTTGTCTGGGACTTTAACACTGATAATAGCTGATGGGTGGGTGTGCGACACCCGGCACCCCAACTTCTCATCTGTTCCTGTTGCATCCACCAGCTGGAATTACTTAGTTGCTGAGCTACACATCACAGCTCCATCAACAGAATAGTGGCCATGACCATCACATACTGCACATCCGCCCCGTATTGATTTGAATGAGCAGTATCCAGCCATGGCCACTGTACAGTTGACTGAGCTGTGCTGTGTAACTCCGCAAATAAGTAGTTCTGGCTGGTGGCTGTGGCACCGAGAACAGCGGCTCAGCGGAGAAGATAGGTAATCAATGTTAGAATTGCGGACAACACCTTTAAGCAACGGCAAGTTGTCGCAGGATGTTGGGAGTTGTAGTTTTAAATCAGATTGAACTGTACAACATTGTCCCTCATAAAAAGTGTAGGAAAAAACTATACATGAAGTAAAAGTGGGAGAAGTCTCCAATAATAATAATTGTCACTTTATTTGTGCAAAATATTAAAATATATGAAAGTCCATGATAACGGAGATGCATTTAATCCATCCTGCTGTTCATATTGCATGGTGAGGCATATATGTGCGTTTTTATTAGGAAAAAACTATGCTGTTCCATAATTGGTAATATTATGCAACTTGCACTGTCCGTGTATATTCATGATGTTCCTAAATCTCATTTATTGTTATTCATCCCTGATACTAAATGTTCCACCTCTAATTTTTATAAATCGCTAAGAATAATTTATTATATGAGGAACTGAATAATTTAATGCTTTTTGAGTAATTTGAGCTTCATAAAAATTTTCAAGAAAAATATCTAACATAAAGCAAAACTCATGTACTTAACAGTAGAGTTGTAAACATCTTTAGTTGTACCCTTTCTTTAGTCCTGTAATTAGGGCTAAGGTAAAAGCATTCATCAACTATCCCAGCATTGGATTAATGGAACCTCAACTCATTGAGAACACAAAAAATAGAAATGATAAAATCTATTCCCAGGCCTATGGTCTAGTGGGCAAATTAGTATTCTGTGGCTGCTGAACTAGAAAACCGTCTCCTACCGGCCAGCATCCCTGACTCCTTTTCTGATTAGCTGGCCTGGGGCAACGTCATGCAAACATGACATCATGCCAGATTGGTAATAAATTGTTTGCAGGACTCCCATACAGAAGGTACAGAATTCTAACTCGGGGTCCTGAAATACAGTTAGGGCCAGAAATATTTGGACAGTGACACAAGTTTTGTTATTTTAGCTGTTTACAAAAACATGTTCAGAAATACAATTATATATATAATATGGGCTGAAAGTGCACACTCCCAGCTGCAATATGAGAGTTTCCACATCCAAATCGGAGAAACGGTTTAGGAATCATAGCTCTGTAATGCATAGCCTCCTCTTTTTCAAGGGACCAAAAGTAATTGGACAATGGACTCTAAGGGCTGCAATTAACTCTGAAGGCGTCTCCCTCGTTAACCTGTAATCAATGAAGTAGTTAAAAGGTCAGGGGTGGATTCCAGGTGTGTGGTTTTGCATTTGGAAGCTGTTGCTGTGACCGGACAGCATGCGGTCAAAGGAACTCTCAATTGAGGTGAAGCAGAACATCCTGAGGCTGAAAAAAAAGAATAAATCCATCAGAGAGATAGCAGACATGCTTGGAGTAGCAAAATCAACAGTTGGGTACATTCTGAGAAAAAAGGAATTGACTGGTGAGCTTGGGAACTCTAAAAGGCCTGGGCGTCCACGGATGACAACAGTGGTGGATGATCGCCGCATACTTTATTTGGTGAAGAAGAACCCGTTCACAACATCAACTGAAGTCCAGAACACTCTCAGTGAAGTAGGTGTATCTGTCTCTAAGTCAACAGTAAAGAGAAGACTCCATGACAGTAAATACAAAGGGTTCACATCTAGATGCAAACCATTCATCAATTCCAAAAATAGACAGGCCAGAGTTAAATTTGCTGAAAAACACCTCAAGAAGCCAGCTCAGTTCTGGAAAAGTATTCTATGGACAGATGAGACAAAGATCAACCTGTACCAGAATGATGGGAAGAAAAAAGATTGGCGAAGAAAGGGAACGGCACATGATCCAAGGCACACCACATCCTCTGTAAAACATGGTGGAGGCAACGTGATGGCATGGGCATGCATGGCTTTCAATGGCACTGGGTCACTTGTGTTTATTGATGACATAACAGCAGACAAGAGTAGCCGGATGAATTCTGAAGTGTACCGGGATATATTTTCAGCCCAGATTCAGCCAAATGCTGCAAAGTTGATTGGACGGCGCTTCCTAGTACAGATGGACAATGACCCCAAGCATACAGCCAAAGCTACCCAGGAGTTCATGAGTGCAAAAAAGTGGAACATTCTGCAATGGCCAAGTCTTAATGGCCAGATCTTAACCCAATTGAGCACTTGCTCAAATCCAGACTTAAGACGGAAAGACCCACAAACAAGCAAGACCTGAAGGCTGCGGCTGTAAAGGCCTGGCAAAGCATTAAGAAGGAGGAAACCCAGCGTTTGGTGATGTCCATGGGTTCCAGACTTAAGGCAGTGATTGCCTCCAAAGGATTCGCAACAAAATATTGAAAATAAAAATATTTTGTTTGGGTTATGTTTATTTGTCCAATTACTTTTGACCTCCTAAAATGTGGCGTGTTTGTAAAGAAATGTGTACAATTCCTACATTTTCTATCAGATATTTTTGTTCAACCCTTCAAATTAAACGTTACAATCTGCACTTGAATTCTGTTGTAGAGGTTTCATTTCAAATCCAATGTGGTGGCATGCAGAGCCCAACTCGCGAAAATTGTGTCACTGTCCAAATATTTCTGGCCCTAACTGTATGTATTCACTCATCTATAGTCCTATAGTCACTAGCATGAAGATACTAGACCAGAGGTCCCCAACTCCAGGCCTCAAGGGCCGCCAACAGTGCAGGATTTCAGGATTTCCTTAGTATTGCACAGGTGCTAATGTGATCATCTGCACAGGTAATGATTCCAAGCCCTGTGCAATACTAAGGAAATCCTGAAAACATGCACTGTTGGCGGCCCTTGAGGCCTGGAGTTGGGGACCTCTGGTCTAGACCATTGTTCCATTTACTTCATTTGGACTGAAAGTGATAACGAAGCTAAAAATGTGTAAAGGAATAGAAAGCACTCCTTCAGAAAAGATTGTAGTTACATTATTTATTGACCTTTTTTTCTGTGTGTTTTATCATTTAGGTAGCCTGCAACAATTTAATTAGCCTGATACTTCTAGGGTTAACAATTGGGCCAGGTTTGTAAGGAATTAAAGTGAACCTGTAACCTAGATAAAGCAACCCAGTCTATCACTACCTGTCGCTGCACCTTCATATTACTATTCTAACAATCCCTATTTCTCCTAAATGTGTGATCATAGATGAGCTGACGTAATGTGCTCCACAGAGCATGCGCAATGCACAGCTTGAAGTCAGGCGATACACCTAAAAGGTATATCGACCCAGCAGTTCCCGAAATTACGCTTTCGGTGCCATACCCAGAACGCTACAGAGCGCACCGAGGCAGGCTGGGGGTGCCCATTGGAATTTCTATATCACGCCCATCGGGGCATGATAAAGACTGCAGGAGGTGGGAAGGGGGAGAGAAAGAGGATGCCCAGGGGGCTAGTAACGGTATCCCCGCTTCATTAACAGATGAGCAAGTAAGATAGAAAAATATTTTTATAAAATAGTCATACCACACATGTAGGACAGAGAGGGATAGTTAAAATAGTAATAGGAAGGTGCAGGGACAGGTAGTGATAGCCTGTTTTTTTTTATCTAGGTGATAGGTTCACTTTAAGTGGGCAATAGAACTTAGTTCTAGATTCTACTCAGTTGCTGTTTCCCAAGTGAGAAAGAAACTATTGAAGGAGAAAGAAGTCCACTTTTGAAAGAAAAGCCACAAAGGAGAGTGTGTTTTGTCCTGGAGAATTTAGGACAGCAAGTTCAAGATCTGAGTACCGTATATACTCGTGTATAAGCCGACCTGTGTATAAGCCGACCCCCCTACTTTTGCCCCCAAAACCTGGGAAAACCTATTGACTCGTGTATAAGCCGAGGGTGGACCCCAGCACAGGTATACAGCCCCCAGCAGTGTGGTATACAGCAGCCTCCCCAGTGGTATATACAGCAGCAGCCCCAGTGGTAGTATACAGCAGCAGCCCCAGTGGTATATACAGCAGCAGCCCCAGTGGTAGTATACAGCAGCAGCCTCAGTGGTAGTATATAGCAGCCCTTAGGTAGTATACAGCAGCCCCAGAGGTATATACAGTCCCAGAGGTATATACAGCCCCAGAGGTATATTCAGCAGCCCCAGTGGTAGTATACAGCAGCCCCAGAGGTATATACAGCCCCAGAGGTATATACAGCAGCCCCCCCATATCAGTATACAGGGCCCCCCCCTTGGGTAACAATCCTGTAAAGGAAGAGATTAGTATACTTATCCCTCCGCTGTCCCGCTGCCGCTGTCCCGCCGCCGCCATCACGCTCCTCCATCTTCATCCAGCGTCTTCCGGCTTCTTCCGGCTTCCTCCTCTGGCGCGCAGACAATGACGTCATTGCCTGCGCCCACCGGAGGAAGCCGGAAGAAGACGGAAGATGCTGGATGAAGATGGAGGAGCGTGATGGCGGCGGCGGGACAGCGGCAGCGGGACAGCGGAGGGATAAGTATACTAATCTCTTCCTTTACAGGATTTTTACCCAAGGGGGGTGGCCCTGTATACTGATGTGGGGGCACTGTATACTGTATACATTGTATACAGTATACAGTGACTCGCGTATAAGCAGAGGGGGGGACTTTTCAGCCCAATTTTTGGGCTGAAAAACTCGGCTTATACGCGAGTATATACGGTAATTGTTTAACAATTAGGTCATATGGCCAAGGTTTGGAGATTGAAAAGCAATTAATAAGATATCTACCACCTGTAGTAAGCATGGGCCATAGCTCATGAGAGCTTTGTGAGGCGTAATTTCCCAAAGCAGCTAGTTCGAATGGCTACAAGGGAGCTGTGTTAGCCTGTCCTGGAAGTCTGATGAATCTTATTGTGATGGGAAGTACACCTGTGGTAGTGGATACAGATAGTGAAGATGAGAACAAGGAAGCTTGAGAAGTATTGTGACACTCATTTTATATATCAGGTATATAAAGAACTAGATGGTGGCCCGATTCTAAAGAATCGGGTAGTCTAGAATCTATATAGAGTTTATTTAGTAATAGGGGAGTGCTGTGAAATTAATTGTGTGTATACAGGCGGCTCAGTGGTTAGCAGAGTATACGGTGGCTCAGTGGTCAGCAGTGAGTGCGGTGGCTCAGTGGTTAGCAGTGAGTGCGGTGGCTCAGTGGTCAGCAGTGAGTGCGGTGGCTCAGTGGTCAGCAGTGAGTGCGGTGGCTCAGTGGTCAGCAGTGAGTGCGGTGGCTCAGTGGTCAGCAGTGAGTGCGGTGGCTCAGTGGTCAGCAGTGAGTGCGGTGGCTGAGTGGTCAGCAGTGAGTGCGGTGGCTCAGTGGTCAGCAGTGAGTGCGGTGGCTCAGTGGTCAGCAGTGAGTGCGGTGGCTCAGTGGTCAGCAGAGAGTGCGGTGGCTCAGTGGTCAGCAGTGAGTGCAGCACAGGCTGGAGGGGGCAGAGGCTGGAGGGGGAAAGGAGGGAGGAGGCAGAGGAGGCAGAAACTGGAGGGGTTAGAGGAGGGAGGGGTCAGAGGAGGGAGGGGGCGGAGGCTGGGGGGCAGAGGAGAGCGGAGGCTGGGGGGGCAGAGGAGAGCAGAGGCTGGGGGGGCAGAGGAGAGCGGAGGCTGGGGGGGCAGAGGAGAGCGGAGGCTGAGGGGCAGAGGAGAGCGGAGGCTGGGGGGCAGAGGAGAGCGGAGGCTGGGGGGGCAGAGGAGAGCGGAGGCTGGGGGGGCAGAGGAGAGCGGAGGCTGGGGGGGCAGAGGAGAGCGGAGGCTGGGGGGGCAGAGGAGAGCGGAGGCTGGGGGGGCAGAGGAGGGGGGAAGGCTGGGGGGCAGAGGAGAGGCTGGGGGGTCAGAGGAGAGCGGAGGCTGGGGGGTCAGAGGAGAGCGGAGGCTGGGGGGTCAGAGGAGAGCGGAGGCTGGGGGGGCAGAGGAGAGCGGAGGCTGGGGGGGCAGAGGAGAGCGGAGGCTGGGGGGGCAGAGGAGAGCGGAGGCTGGGGGGGCAGAGGAGAGCGGAGGCTGGGGGGGCAGAGGAGAGCGGAGGCTGGGGGCAGAGGAGGGAGCTGGGGCAGGGAGAGCGGAGGCTGGGGGGCAGAGGAGAGCGGAGGCTGGGGGGGCAGAGGAGAGCGGAGGCTGGGGGGGCAGAGGAGAGCGGAGGCTGGGGGGGCAGAGGAGAGCGGAGGCTGGGGGGGCAGAGGAGAGCGGAGGCTGGGGGGCAGAGGAGAGCGGAGGCTGGGGGGGCAGAGGAGAGCAGAGGCTGGGGGGGCAGAGGAGAGCAGAGGCTGGGGGGGCAGAGGAGAGCAGAGGCTGGGGGGGTCAGAGGAGAGCGGAGGCTGGGGGGTCAGAGGAGAGCGGAGGCTGGGGGGTCAGAGGAGAGCGGAGGCGGGGGGTCAGAGGAGAGCGGAGGCGGGGGGGTCAGAGGAGAGCGGAGGCCGGGGGGTCAGAGGAGAGCGGAGGCCGGGGGGTCAGAGGAGAGCGGAGGCCGGGGGGTCAGAGGAGAGCGGAGGCCGGGGGGGTCAGAGGAGAGCGGAGGCCGGGGGGTCAGAGGAGAGCGGAGGCCGGGGGGTCAGAGGAGAGCGGAGGCCGGGGGGTCAGAGGAGAGCGGAGGCCGGGGGGTCAGAGGAGAGCGGAGGCCGGGGGGTCAGAGGAGAGCGGAGGCCGGGGGGTCAGAGGAGAGCGGAGGCCGGGGGGTCAGAGGAGAGCGGAGGCCGGGGGGTCAGAGGAGAGCGGAGGCCGGGGGTCAGAGGAGAGCGGAGGCTGGGGGGTCAGAGGAGAGCGGAGGCTGGGGGGTCAGAGGAGAGCGGAGGCCGGGGGGTCAGAGGAGAGCGGAGGCCGGGGGGTTCAGAGGAGAGCGGAGGCCGGGGGGTCAGAGGAGAGCGGAGGCCGGGGGGTCAGAGGGAGAGCGGAGGCCGGGGGGGCAGAGGAGAGCGGAGGCTGGGGGGGGCAGAGGAGAGCGGAGGCTGGGGGGGGCAGAGGAGAGCGGAGGCTGGGGGGGCGGAGGCTGGGGGGGGCAGAGGAGAGCGGAGGCTGGGGGGGCAGAGGAGAGCGGAGGCTGGGGGGCAGAGGAGAGCGGAGGCTGGGGGGGCAGAGGATAACGGAGGCTGGAGGGCTGAACACTCACTGGGGTGTTGGCGGTCAGCGGCAAGGCTGGCGGCGGTTCCGGAGGCCGGCCCCGGAGTGCGGGCGGGGCTAGCTCCGTGATGGAGGAGAGTCACCGGGTGTGTGGAGAGAGTGGCAGGACTGGGAGCGGTGCCGGCGGAGGCCGCACACCGGAGTGTGGGCCGGTCCGGGCCGGTTCCCGCATGTTGGTGGGCGCACAGCAGGCTGTGTGCGGAGCCAGTGGCGGGATGGCGGTCCCTGATGGAGAGTGGGCGGTGAGCAGCAGGGCTGTGGGCCGGATGTGGGTGGGCGCAGACGGGGCTCTGTGCAGGGCCGGTGGCGGGATAACGGCGAGTGGTGGCGCTTTAGCGCCCACGGCGAGGCGCTGTGCCATTTTGACAGCGGCTCGCGGTGAGCGCTATGCGCTCACCGCTCGTGGGTCTGGTACTTCCGGTTCCGGTCTTTGACACAGGGCGCAGGCCATCACGGAAGTTGAGCGGATTGGCGGGAAGTGGCCTTCGGTTTTTATATATAAGATATATATATAGCAGTACGATGGTATATGGTGGTAATTAGAGCACATGTATAGCAGCACTATAGTATATGGCGGTAGATTATAGTAAATGTATAGCAGCACTATAGTATATGGCGGTACATTACAGTACATGTATAGCAGCACTATAGTATATGGTGGTACATTATAGCACATGTATAGCAGCACTATGGTATATGGTGGTACATTATAGCACATGTATAGCAGCACTATGGTATATGGTGGTACATTATAGCACATGTATAGCAGTGCTATGGTATATGGCGGTACATTACAGTACATGTATAGCAGCACTATAGTATATGGTGGTACATTATAGCACATGTATAGCAGCACTATGGTATATGGTGGTACATTATAGCACATGTATAGCAGCACTATGGTATATGGTGGTACATTATAGCACATGTATAGCAGTGCTATGGTATATGGCGGTACATTACAGTACATGTATAGCAGCACTATAGTATATGGTGGTACATTATAGCACATGTATAGCAGTGCTATGGTATATGGCGGTACATTACAGTACATGTATAGCAGCCACTATGGTATATGGCAGTACATTATAGCACATGTATAGCAGCACTCTGGTATATGGCAATACTGCGGTGACCGCGGTCCCCCACTCCTCCTGGCCCCCGGTCGTCCACAGTAAAAATAAAAAAATCCTCAGTGAGGATACTCACCTGTCCGGCGGCTGGCTCCGCCTCCGCCTTGTAGGTCCTACAGGCCTTTAGGACCTGTAGTTGCCTGGGCAAGCAATCAGCTGAGGAGGTGAGGGGGGGCAGGATTGTGTTGGGGGGGCAGAATGGAGCGAGTGGGGAAAGAGTAAAGGAGGCGGGGCAACAGGATGGAGGCGGGGCAACAGGATGGAGTGCGGGGGGGCAGGATGGAGCGAGCGGGGCAGGATGGAGGCGGGGGAGCAAGAAGAGCGGGGGGCAGGATGGATTGAGCGGGGCAGGATGGAGGCGGAGGAGCAGGATGAAGCCGAAGGGGCAGGATTGAGCAGGATGGAGCGGGAGGAGCAGGATGGAGGCAGATGAGCAGAATGGAGCAAGCGGGGCAGGATGAGTAAGCGTGAGGGCAGGATGGAGGCGGGGGAGCAAGAACAGCGGGGGTGAGGATGGAGCGAGCAGGGCAGGATGGAGCGAGCGGGGCAGGATGGAGCGAGCGGGGCAGGATGGAGCGAGCGGGGCAGGATGGAGCGAGCGGGGCAGGATGGAGCGAGCGGGGCAGGATGGAGCGAGCGGGGCAGGATGGAGTGAGCGGGGCAGGAAGGTGCAAGGGGGGCAGGAAGGTGCAAGGGGGGCAGGATGGTGGGTTGCGGAGCAGGATGGGGTGGCGGAGCAGGATGGAGGGGGCGGAGCAGGATGGAGGGGGCGGAGCAGGATGGAGGGGGCGGGGCAGGATGGAGACGGAGGGGCAGGATGGAGACGGAGGGGCAGGATGGAGACGGAGGGGCAGGATGGAGACGGAGGGGCAGGATGGAGACGGAGGGGCAGGATGGAGACGGAGGGGCAGGATGGAGACGGAGGGGCAGGATGGAGACGGAGGGGCAGGATGGAGGTGAGTGGCGCAGGATGGACAGAGCGAGGCAGGATGGAGAAGGCAGGGCAGGATGGAGGCGGCAGGGCAGGATGGAGATGGCAGGGCAGGATGGTGGTGGGGGAGGGGGGAGGATGTAGGGGGCGGGGCAGGATGTTGGCGGGGGGTGAGGATGGTGGTGGGGGTGCGGGATGGAGTCGGGGGGGCAGGATGGTGTTGGGGGGCAGGATGGATAGGGGGGGCAGGATGGATAGGGGGGGCAGGATGGAGGCGCTCCTCCTGACCCCTTCCGCTCCCCGCGGCACCCGTCCCTCTGGGCCTCCAGTCTCTGCGGCCGCCCTCCCTCTGGGGCTGCACACCCCCCTCCCCTTCATGGTGATAATAAAAATAAAAAAACCTCAGTGAGGATACTCACCCTGCGGCGGCTGGCTCCACCCGTCTTGTAGGTGGCAGGACAGGAGCTGTTGTTGGCTGGGAAACCGATCTGCTGGGGGTGAGTGGGCAAAGCGGGGGTCAGTGGGCAGAGTGGGGGATGAGTGGGAAGAGCAGGGGTTAGTGGGCAGAGTCATTGGGCAGAGCAGGGGTCAGTGGGCATAATCAGTAGTCAGAGCAGGGTCAGTAGGCAGAGCTGGGGTCTGTGGGCAGAGCTGGGGTCAGTGGGCATGGTCAGTAGCCAGAGGGGGGGGGGTAGGTAGGCAGAGCAGGGTCAGAGGGCAGAGCGGGGGTGAGTGGGCAGAGTGGGGGGTGAATGGGCAGAGGATGGTGAGTGAGCAGGATTGGGGCATCAGTGGTCAGAGCAGGGTCATAGCGGGGGTCAGTGGTCAGAGCAGGGGTTAATGGGCAGAGTGATTGGGCAGAGCAGGGGTCAGTGGGCACAGTCAGTAGGCACAGCAGGGGTTAGTGGGAAAAATCAGTGGGTAGAGCAGGGGTGAGTGGGCAGAGCAGGGGTGAGTGGGCACAGTCAGTGAGCAGAGCAGGGGTCAGCGGGCAGAGCGGGGGTGAGTGGGCAGAGCAGGGTTTAGTGGGCATAGCAAGGGTTATTGGGCACAGTCAGTGGGCAGAACAGGGGTTAGTGGGCAGAGCGGCGGTCAGTGGGCACAGTGAGTGGGCAGAGAAGGGTGAGTGGGTAGAGCATGGGTGAGTGGGCACGGTCAGTTGGCAGAGCAGGGGTCAGTGGGCATGGTGAAAGGGCAGAGCGGGGGGGTGAGTGAACAGAGGGTGGTCAGTGGGCAGGCCAGGGTGAGTGGTAAAAGCAGGGGCGAGTGGGCAGAGCGGGGGTGAGTGGGCAGAGTGAGGGTCAGTGGTCAGAGTGGGGGTCAGTGGGCAGAGCAGGGGCAGAGTGGGTGTCAGTGTGCAGAGTGGGGGTGAGGGGGGCAGAGAGGGGTTCAGGGGGAAGAGTAGGGGGGTGAGTGGGCAGTTTGGGGGTGAGTGGGCAGAGTGGGGGCCAGTGGTCAGAGTGGGGGTCAGTGGGCAGAGCAGTGGCAGAGTGGGGGTCAGTGTGCAGAGTGGGGGTGAGTGGGCAGGGTCAGGGGCAGAGTGGGGGTCAGTGGGCAGAGCAGGGGGTGAGGGGGGCAGAGGGGGTGAGTGGGCAGAGTTGGGGGGTGAGTGGGCAGAGTTGGGGTCAGTGGTCAGAGTGGGGGTCAGTGGTCAGAGTGGGGGTCAGTGGGCAGAGCAGGGTCAGGGGCAGAGTGGGGATCAGTGGGCAGAGTGGGGGTGAGGGGGCAGAGTGGGGGTGAGGGGGCAGAGAGGGGGTCAGGGGGAAGAGTAGGGGGGTGAGTGGGCAGAGTTTGGGGGTGAGTGGGCAGAGTGGGGGCCAGTGGTCAGAGTGGGGGTCAGTGGGCAGAGCAGGGGCAGAGTGGGGGTGAGGGGGGCAGAGAGAGGGTGAGGGGGCAGAGTTGGGGGGTGAGTGGTCAGAGTGGGGGTCAGGGGCAGAGAGGGGTTCAGGGGGAAGAGTAGGGGGGTGAGTGGGCAGAGTTTGGGGGTGAGTGGGCAGAGTGGGGGCCAGTGGTCAGAGTGGGGGTCAGTGGGCAGAGCAGGGGCAGAGTGGGGGTCAGTGGGCAGAGTGGGGGTGAGGGGGCAGAGAGGGGGTCAGGGGGAAGAGTAGGGGGGTGAGTGGGCAGAGTTTGGGGGTGAGTGGGCAGAGTGGGGGCCAGTGGTCAGAGTGGGGGTCAGTGGGCAGAGCAGGGGCAGAGTGGGGGTGAGGGGGGCAGAGAGGGGGTGAGTGGTCAGAGTGGGGGTGAGGGGCAGAGTGGGGGTCAGTGGTCAGTGTGGGGGTGGGTGGTCAGAGTGGGGGTCAGGGGCAGAGTGAGGGTCAGTGGTAAGTGTGGGGGTGGGTGGTCAGAGTGGGCGTCAGGGGCAGAGTGGGGGTCAGTGGTCAGTGTGGGGGTGGGTGGTCAGAGTGGGGGTCAGTGTGGGGGTCAGGGGCAGAGTGAGGGTCAGTGGTCAGTGTGGGGGTGGGTGGGCAGAGTGGGGGTCAGTGTGGGGGTGGGTGGTCAGAGTGGGGGTCAGTGTGGGGGTCAGGGGCAGAGTGAGGGTCAGTGGTCAGTGTGGGGGTGGGTGGGCAGAGCGGGGGTGAGGAGATCGTGGGTCAGTGTGCAGCGCAGGGGGATGAATAGGCAGAGTAGGTGAGATCGGGACAGGACCTTTGATGACGTGACGGTCATGTGATATGTGACTCCACCCATCATCGTGACGTCATCAGAGGTCCTCAAGCCCCATGAATAGAGATCGTGGCTGGCTGGAGGGAGCTGTGGTAAGAGGCGGGGGGGTGACCGGAGAGTGGGGGGTGAGCGGAGAGTGGGGGGGTGACCGGAGAGTGGGGGGGTGACCGGAGAGTGGAGGGCGGCTATGGTGACAGGCAGGGGGGTGATGGGGCAGCGGGGGGAAGTGTTGTGACAGGCGGGGAGCGCGGGCAGTGGAGGATGGCTATGGTGACAGGCAGGGGGGTGATGGGGCAGCAGGGCTGTGGGCCGGATGTGGGTGGGCGCAGACGGGGCTCTGTGCAGGGCCGGTGGCTGGGGCTCTGTGGGTCTGGTGCTTCCGGTTCCGGTGTTTGACACAGGAGGGAGGCCATCACGGAAGCGGAAGCGGATTTTGGGCGGAAGTGGCCTTCGGGTTTTATATAATAGAAGAGGCAGCACTCACCAGTATTGTGCAGCAGTAGTCGCTTTAATCCAGTATATTCATGGATTCATGACAGGGTGCAGGGAGGAGACCACGGAGGGCGGACAATAGTTCCTCTTTGAATATTACTCCATATTTTTACATTTTATATTGTTCTTAGTGCCTGCGTTATTTGTATGTTTTTAATTCACTGTTTTTTGCACATTATTTGAATGGTGTAGATGTTTTTCATAAAGTTGGCCGATTCAAACAGGAAGTCGGTAGGCGGAAGTGATGTGCATGGCTATGTGTATTTAACATGGAGACCTGCGCACTGCCGCACACCGGACCCATAAAAGCAAATTTTCTTGCGAAACGGCGTCGTCGTCAGCCCTCCTTGGTCACCTCCCTGCACCCTGTCATGAATCCATGAATATACTGGATTAAAGCGACCTCTGCTGCACAATACTGGTGAGTGCTGCCTCTTTCTTTATATACCTATTATTGCTTGCGCTGTGGATTAGCACCACCAGGAGAAGAACCTGCCTATAGGGCAATCCGCCCGGAGCATGACGGTTGATACTGCCACTTAGTGCCCTGAAGCCTTATTATTCGATAGACTTTCATTTTATATAACAATGCAACAAAATGCCATATCTGATAAGCAAGAAAAGAAAGCCTCTGTATGACACAGAAGATCTGATCAGAATAGTTTGACAGGAACGATCCCTCATAAATTTATGTGGATACTGGATTATAAGGCTATTCTTTTTGAGATACTCCAGTATAGCATCCCTTAAAGGGAACCAACCACCCCCAATGACCCCCCCGGACTATTAATATTGGTCCCTACACACAGCACATATATGTGCTGCAATGATTTTTGCTAAAAAAACCCGTTTTTAAAACTTGAGATAATGCTTTTTAAAGTTTAAAACGAATGGACGGATGGGCGGCACTTAGCTGTTTGAAAAGCCGGGTTGCATCTGTCAGTCATCCCCCCGTGTCCCCTCGCAGCAGTAACGTCCAGCCCTTTGCAGCGTCACAGCCCTGTGCACGGGCTCGCATGCCCGTGCACACGTCATCATCTACAGCCGGGAAGCGAGCGCGCGCTCTGACTTCCTGCGCTCGGCTGTGGGAGTCAGAGCGCGCGCTCCCAACCCGGCTGTAGATGATGACGTGTGCACGGGCATGCGAGCCCGTGCACAGGGCTGTGACGCTGCAAAGGGCTGGACGTTACTGCTGCGAGGGGACACGGGGGGGATGACTGACAGATGCAACCCGGCTTTTCAAACAGCTAAGTGCCGCCCATCCGTCCATTCGTTTTAAACTTTAAAAAGCATTATCTCAAGTTTTAAAAACGGGTTTTTTTTAGCAAAAATCATTGCAGCACATATATGTGCTGTGTGTAGGGACCAATATTAATAGTCCGGGGGGGTCATTGGGGGTGGTTGGTTCCCTTTAAGCCCCCATTTACACTTAGCGACGCACCAGCGATCCCGAAAACAGTACGACCTGGTAGGGATTGCTAGAGTGTCGCTATGTAGTCAGTGGGGAGATGTCAAACAAGCAGATCTCACCAGCGACGCAGCAACAAAATGGCGGTCATTGGGACCCTGTCACTCAGACCTGTAGTATTGAGGTACTTGGCCGATTTCCCCATCAAACACACTGATGCATGCTGCCCAGCAGGAGCCCGATGATCAAAAAATTGTTCAGGACATTCCAACATGTTCAGCGATCTCACAGCAGGGGCCTGGTCGCTGCTACGTGTCACACATATCGAGATCACTGGCGAGATCACTGTTGCGTCACAAAATCTGTGACGTATGAGTGTTCTCACTAGCAATCTCGCTTAGTGTGATGGGGGCTTTAAGAAACCCTAAAGGATTTTACCCACAGCAGAGGTTAAACTTACTGTCGTATAATTTCCAGGATCAATTTTTGTCCCTTTTTTAAATATTGGCACCACATTTGCTATACGCCAGACTCAGGTTATTATGGAATCTTTGAAGGTTAATAATGTTGTGTTTTTTTTCATTGCAAAAACACGTTGGAAAAAAGTGCTATGCATGATTAAGCCCTAAGTGTATGTGCACATGTTAGGTGTTGTAGCGAAAAAACACAATGTTTGACTGTATCAGGAAAGTGAATGAGATTTCTGAAATCTAATGCTGCTTATTTTTTCCTGGCAGATTTGAATCACTTTCATATCAGCAGTGAGTAAATTCTTTCAGTATTTTTCACCCATTCTAATGAGTGAGAACAAACAGAATAAAAAACAAGGCAACAGAGGCAAAAATTTACATATTTTACATAGCACTTCTCCTACCCTGAGACATGGGCACATTTTTGCATATGTTTTTGATGCGATACTTTCCATTCATTACAATAGTTCAAAAAGATACTTAAAAAAACACAGTTTATTTGAACTGCATTTGTGTCTGTGCAGTCTATGGTCCTTTCAGGGGCTGAACTGAATCCCGCTTTAGGGAAAATTCAGGTAAAACCCCTAAATGCACTGCAGAAATGCATTATGAACCGTACATTACAAAGGGAACATAGAAAAAATCCTGTGTACATTTTTTAAAATCTAAATATCATTAGCTTTAAATATTCTTACTTTTACTAATATCTATAATGAGATAAACAGGTATACAGACAGATAAAAAGATAGATAAACAATTGTTAGATAGATAATAGATGCATAGAGATAGATAGACAGCCACATGAAAAAATAGAGCAGTAAAGTCAGTCAGGATTACCTATGGTGCACATCCTTGTGGAGGATTTATGTGTTGTCCCATATATATATACATATACAGTTGTGGCCAAAAGTATTGACACCCCTGCAATTCTGTCAGATAATACTCAATTTCTTCCTGAAAATGATTGCTATCACAAATTCTTTGGTATTATCTTCATTTAATTTGTTTTCAATGAAAAAACACAAAAATAATTGTCCTAAAGCCAAATTGGATATAATTTCACACCAAACATAAAAAAGGGGGTGGACAAAAGTATTGGCATTATTAGAAAAATCATGTGATGCTTCTCTAATTTGTGTAATTAACAGCACCTGTAACTTACCTGTGGCACCTAACAGGTGTTGGCAATAACTAAATCACACTTGCAGCCAGTTGACATGGATTAAAGTTGACTCAACCTCTGTCCTGTGTCCTTGTGTGTACCACATTGAGCATGGAGAAAAGAAAGAAGACCAAAGAACTGTCTGAGGACTTGAGAAACCAAATTGTGAGGAAGCATGAGCAATCTCAAGGCTACAAGTCCATCTCCAAAGACCTGAATATTCCTGTGTCTACCGTGCATAGTGTCATCAAGAAGTTTAAAGCCCATTGCACTGTGGCTAACCTCCCTAGATGTGGACGAAAAAGAAAAATTGACGAGACATTTCAACGCAAGATTGTGCGGATGGTGGATAAAGAACCTCGACTAACATCCAAACAAGTTCAAGCTGCCCTGCAGTCCGAGGGTACAAAAGTGTCAACCCGTACTATCCGTCGGCGTCTGAATGAAAAGGGACTGTATGGTAGGATACCCAGGAAGACCCCAATTCTTACCCCGAGACATAAAAAAGCCAGGCTGGAGTTTGCCAAAACTTTCCTGAGAAAGCCTAAAACCTTTTGGAAGAATGTTCTCTGGTCAGATGAGACAAAAGTAGAGCTTTTTGGGCAAATGCATCAACATAGAGTTTACAGGAGAAAAAAAGAGGCATTCAAAGAAAAGAACACGGTCCCTACAGTCAAACATGGCGGAGGTTCCCTGATGTTTTGGGGGTGCTTTGCTGCTTCTGGCACTGGACTGCTTGACCATGTGCATGGCATTATGAAGTCTGAAGACTACCAACAAATTTTGCAGCATAATGTAGGGCCCAGTGTGAGAAACCTGGGTCTCCCTCAGAGGTCATGGGTCTTCCAGCAGGACAATAACCCAAAACACACTTCAAAAAGCACTAGAAAATAGTTTGAGAGAAAGCACTGTGGACTTCTAAGGTGGCCAGCAATAAAAATGGCAGTTTGGAGAAGGCACCCTTCAAATATCAGGGACCTGGAGCAGTTTGCCAAAGAAGAATGGTCTTAAATTCCAGCAGAGCATTGTAAGAAACTCATTGATGGTTACCAAAAGCGGTTAATCACAGTTATTTTGGCTAAAGGTTGTGCAACCAAGTATTAGGCTGAGGGTGCCAATACTTTTGTCTGGCCCATTTTTGGAGTTTGGTGTGAAATGATCAATGTTTTGCTATTTGCTTTATTCTCTATTGTGCATTTTTATGGAAGACAAATTAAATGAATATAATACCAAAGAATTTGTGATTGCAATCATTTTCAGGAAAAAAACTGAGTATTAACTGACAGAATTGCAGGGGTGTCAATACTTTTGGCCACAACTGTATATGTATATATATATATATATATATATATATATATATATATACATGTACATATATATATTGAATAATTGAGGCAGCGCATGAAAATAGTGCAAACAGAACATCTGTATATGTCCATCTGAAGTGGAAACGTTTCGGCTGTTTCCGGCCTTTGTCAAGCCATGATAAACGCTGGGAGTGGCCGACATGTTGCCACATCAGGTGGACAAATAAAGGCATTCTGTTTGCACTATCTTTGTGTGCTGCCTCTGACCCGCCCCAGGGCCGTGGGGTACCCGGTTTTCGGGCCTTGGTTTACTGGGGATGTCAGGGGGCCTGTTTTCTGATCCTGTTTCCCTGGTGGTTGCTGAAAAAGAGGTTAAAATAAAACTAAAAACAGTTTGTGACGCCACCTATGGTAATGTTACCGATGCTGTAGGACAGACCTCCAGGGTGATGATGGAGCAGCAAGTTGGTGACGCTCCCCGTAGGTGGATCGGGATTCCCTGGGAAGTTGTGGTTGAATAGGGATTTAAAGTGGGAGGCAGCTCTCCACACAGCCTTGTCTCTTGTGCTGCAGGGGAAGGCGGCTCATCAGGTGGAGATGCTGGCAAACAGTTGATGATGGCAGCAGGATTAGGGGCCGCAATAACAGACACACACACACACTGGGGCTTTGTTTCCATACCTTTTACTGATGGTATTGCAAGGTATTGTCCAGGGTACAGTCCAGGTGGTCAGGTGGCAGTTCAGGATTTCCACACCCGATGATTTGTGAGGCCTCCTTGTTACTGTGTGTGTCCTGTAGTCCTGGGCTGTCTGAAACCTGGCCCAGACCTCTCCTGTGTCCCTCACTTGTATAGCAGGCAATGAGAACTTTCTGTTGGGCACAGCTACTCCTCTGCGGCCCCTGGCTCTGTTGGTGGCTGTGCTACAAGTGCTGTGCCAGGAGACTGAAGTCTCCCTGGCCCTCTGGTCTTCTCTGCTGGGCTAACTGGACCCTTGCAGACTCAGACTTCGGTGTCCTGGTTGCTTCTGCTGTTTCTCTGGGGTGAACCGGTATGGTTCCTCTGCCCCCTCTCTGGCTCGCCTTGCCTCTGATCCTCACTCTTGGGTCCCTCACACTGGCTAGGCTTCCTCACTGACACGGGCCTGGTGTGGCACCATTCACCAGGATGTCTTCACAGTCCTCCCTGGAACTGCACTGCCCAATTCCTCCCCCAGGCCTGAATTCATAGTGGACCTTGCCTGAAGTCGGCAAGTAGAGCTCCTATTTCAGGTCTGGGGTGGAAGGTGTTGTATGTGTAAGTTTACCTGATGTGGAAATCCCTCCCCGCACTAGGTGTTCCTGTGGCAGCCAAACCGTAGTGGTGCCACACCTCCATTTCTCAATGTAGACAGATAGATACATAGATGCATAAATATAGGTAGATGATACATAGATACAGTAGATAAAATAATCGATAGATATTTTTAAGCCCATATATCTTTTGTGCATAGTATGAGGAACAGAATATAATAAAAGGTACCTGGAGGGTTTATACCATATCAGCCAGATGCTGCAGCAGACAGATGGATGCTTTTCTCAGGTGGAGGAGATATGTGACATTCCAGAGTAATAAATTAACAGGGGTCACAACACTACCAAATTGTTATGGGGGAGGGGTGGCCATGACAGTACTGAATAAACAATGCCATACCGTACCTCTGCTCCCTGCCTGACACATGGCAGTATACATTAGGCAGTGTCATGGGTTGTACAGCAGACAATCACACTATGTATTTTCATCTTCTTGTTGACATGTCCAGGACCGTGGATGCAGATTTCAGGGAGCTTGCTGCTAGGAACAGTCTGGAGCAGGCCATGCCCCCTGATGTTTGCTGTAAGATCCCAGTAGGGAGGGGGAGCACTAAGAAACAGCTTTACTGTTACACAGAATTACAGGTACAGAAACAGAACTGGTCATCTCTTCTTTATGTGACCAGGGACAGTAGAATAATTTTTTATCAACCTGAAGTGCCCCTTTAACTTGATTTTTAAGCAAAACCAGATACATATTTTGCTATTGCTTATGTGTTTTATTATAATTTCCTGATGCAGAACAAGCATGAATATGATTACCCCCTTGAATAAATTGCTTGATAAAGCTCACTTTGAGTTAAAGAACATTCTGACTATCTCCCCTCCTTGTCTGCTAACCTTTCTTGGAACTTTACCTTTTTTGCAGGCAGGAGTCAAACACTTGATCCAAAGTGCAGGAAACTCGGTGATAATGTCACAACCACTGTTTATCACCACTGCTCTGTAATGCATGAGGGTAAATCCTGTTTTCTGCTATTAAGCTCAATGTTGTCATATCCCAGAAGACTATTTTCTTCATGAGCATTGCATTTTTTCCAGAAAATTGGTATTCAAATGTAGAAATGTGTCTAAAAAGTATTTATGGGATCACAAAGCAGGCATTTGTAAGGCGAAATAGTTTACTTGCTGATGTTATTTAAAGATGGAATTTTACTTTAATGGCAAATAATCTAAATGGGACATTATAAAGACAGAAGTGTCTCCTCGTAAATGATGGCTCTAATTATTAGCAGAATCCAATTATATTTGCTAAAATAGATGCAATCTTAGGAGTTGTGTAAAAATATGCTAATACTTCAGGAAATGCATTATAGCAGTGGAAGGGCTTGTGTACGATCTGATTCATGTTTATGCCAAAAAGATTTTGTTCCGATAGCTAAAGCCATATATTTATGCTCTCCATTTAGCTTATGGAATGTATTGCAAATTTATATTTTTGTGCAATTATCTGGAGGCCGTAAACATGATTCACTTGTATAATTTTCAGATATGCGCTTAATAAAACAAGAGACATTACAAGCAGGTTTGGAAAATGTTCTATTTTGTTATTAGTAAAGCTCTTGTTACACAAACCATTAGTGATCCTGGGAGCAGTCATGAATAATGGAATCTATATCCAGAGGCTTTTTGCATGATGCTGCTTAATTATGTAAAGATTCTTTATTTCTAACTTGGCGAATGTTTCTTGCTATTTTCTATGTACAACTTTGCTTGTTTGGGTGGTCTGAGTCTTACAAGATTGAACATTATTTAGATATAAAAAGTCTACAACCCCCTTTCCCCCCCTCTTTTCCCCCCTTTCTTTCCCCACCCCCTTCATTTCCCCACCAATCCCATTGCAATGGCAGGTTTTTGTCCAGTTAACTTTTATTTTTTGTACTTAAAGGGATCCTGTCCCCTCCAACACACCTCCTAAGCTATCAAAGCATGTCCCTGCAGCATCCTATCACTAATCTCACACTCCTTTTGTCTCCTAAAAGTATCCTGTGAAAGTGCATAAAGACGTTTTAATACTTACTCATTAGTGATTATAATTAGCAGGAGCTGTATTCTTTAGTCACCAGGGCATGTTGTTTTGCAGGCTCCAGGATCCACCCTCTCTCTGTCTGTGCTGCTGTGATGTGGAGCTGAAGGCAGGACTAATGATTTGCATTCTGTGAGTGATAGAGGGGGGGAGAGCAATGCCTGCACAAGCAGAGCACACAGACAGAAAGAGAGTGGATCCTGGAGCAGGGCGGGGAAAGGATGTGATGTCAGAGCAGGAGGCTGGACGCCCCGCCTCCTGCAGTGACATCACCTCTTATACCCGCCCTGCTCCATGTTAACCATAGAGCAGGGCGGGGAAAGGCAGTGACATAACTGCAGGGGGCGGGACTAAACAGCCATTTTGGAGAGAAGAAAAAAAAAATCTGTGTTATAATGCAGACAGGGAGAGAATGATTGGCAGCGGTGAGCAGATTACACATGCAGGGGGTGTGAATCTGCCCTTTGACTGCAACCCTAGCCACCTCCTACTTGGCTGGAGCATGTACATTTTCTAAGTCTATTATCTCGGGGTACGGGGCTGCTCAAGTGCTGGGTGACC
>JARQOC010001804.1:0-34675 GCA_033576535.1 Allobates femoralis | reverse complement strand
GGAGAGAGGCAGACCAGGAGTATGGGAGAGAGGAAGACCCGGAGTATGGGAGAAAGGCAGACCCGGAGTATGGGAGAGAGGAAGACCCGGAGTATGGGAGAAAGGCAGACCCGGAGTATGGGAGAGAGGCAGACCCAGAGTATGGTGAATTGGGGGCAGAGAGAGCTGGTGGATCTAACTTTGGTTACATCTGTATAAGGGACTTGTAAACACAATGTGTCTGTAATGACATCTGTTACCTCTTCTGCAGCATTTACAGGCAGGAAGAGTCTAATATTAGAGTAAGACACAGGTGGAAATCCAGAGCTGTGGCTCCATCCATGACTGTGATCACAGATGATGGAGCCGCAGACACAGGCACCTATAAAGCATCCTCTGTCTGCCTGGAGATGACCGGCCTGTAACATCTAACACTAGATATTGTGATATCTGACTACTGATCAGGAGAAGATCAGAAAACAAGACAAAGTGTGATGGAGAAGACGATGGCTCCTTACCTGGTAATTCCATGAGTCGTGTTCATCCAGCGCAGTCTCGACTCTCTGGTCCACTTCTTCCCAAACATCTGAGTTTCCATCTTGACATGTTATTTCAGCCTATGAAGAAGAAAAAAAGAAACAATGAAATCCTTGATTTGAGAGGACACAACAGAGGTGGCCATGTATGTGACACTAGATGTGGGCCAGATGTTATCACATCGGAAGGGCAGTGACATGACGATGGAGGTGGGCTCTGCGGCTCTGGGGGCGGTGGCTGTCTCTCCCACCCGTCTCTCTTCCCCCTGAATTCTCTCCTAATGTATGTAAATAAATGTATTTTTATTTAAAAATCTGTCTGTTTTTTTTTTTTAATATTAATAAACTCCTGGTAAAAATGATGTACGGCTTCAGTGTATTCTATTGCCAAGCATATGTAAACCAAGCAGCTACTGGCTGCTAAGATCAGCTGCCTGGTGTTACCTTCACTGGCAATGAAAAATACAGGGGAAACCTATTTTGAACAGAGGAAGACCAGAAGTATTGGAGAGAGACAGACCCGGAGTGAAGCAGAGAGGCAGACTCGGAGTGAAGGAGAGAGGCAGACCCGGAGGGTGGGAGAGAGGCAGACCCGGATTATGGGAGAAAGGCAGACCAAGAGTATGGGAGAGAGGCAGACCCAGAGTGAAGCAGAGAGACAGACCCGGAGTATGGGAGAGAGGCAGACTCGGAGTGAAGCAGAGAGGCAGACCCGGAGTATAGGAGAAAGGCAGACCAAGAGTGTGGGAGAGAGGAAGACCCGGAGTATGGGAGAGAGGAATACCCGGAGTATGGGAGAGAGGAAGACCCGGAGTATGGGAGAGAGGAAGACCCGGAGTATGGGAGAGAGGCAGACCCAGAGTATGGTAGAGAGGCAGACACGAAGTATGGGAGAGAGGCAGACCAGGAGTATGGGAGAGAGGAAGACCTGGAGTATGGGAGAGAGGAAGACCCGGAGTGAAGCAGAGAGGCAGACCGGAGTATGGGAGAAAGGCAGACCAAGAGTATGGGAGAGAGGCAGACCCGGAGTATGGGAGAGAGGAATACCCGGAGTATGGGAGAGAGGCAGACCGGAGTATGGGAGAGAGGAGACCCGAGAGTATGGGAGAGAGGCAGACCCAGGGGTATGGGAGGAGGAAGACCAGAGTATGGGAGAGAGGAGACCAGAGATGGGAGAGAGGAAGACCCGGAGTATGGGAGAGAGGAAGACCAGGAGTATGGGAGAGAGGAAGACCGGAGTATGGGAGAGAGGACAGACCCCGAGTATGGGAGAGAGGCAGACCCATGAGTATGGGAGAGAGGCAGACAGGAGTATGGGAGAGAGGCAGACCAGAGTATGGTAGAGAGGCAGACACGGAGTATGGGGAGGAGACGGAGTATGGGAGAGGCAGACCCAGTATGGGAAGGCATACGAGTATGGGAGAGAGGCAGACCTGGAGTATGGTGAATTGGGGGCAGAGACAGCTGGTGGATCTAACTTTGGTTACATCTGTATAAGGGACTTGTAAACACAATGTGTCTGTAATGACATCTGTTACCTCTTCTGCAGCATTTACAGGCAGGAAGAGTCTAATAATAGAGTAAGACAGAGGTGGGAAATCCAGAGCTGTGGCTCCATCCATGACTGTGATCACAGATGATGGAGCCGAACACAGGCAGCTATAAGTACCTCTGCTGCCTGAATGACCGCTGTAACATCTAACACTAGATATTGTGATATCTGACTACTGATCAGGAGAAGATCAGAAAACAAGACAAAGTGTGATGGAGAAGACGATGGCTCCTTACCTGGTAATTCCATGAGTCGTGTTCATCCAGCGCAGTCTCGACTCTCTGGTCCACTCTTCCCAAACATCTGAGTTTCCATCTTGACATGTTATTTCAGCCTATGAAGAAGAAAAAAAGAAACAATGAAATCCTTGATTTGAGAGGACACAACAGAGGTGGCCATGTATGTGACACTAGATGTGGGCCAGATGTTATCACATCGGAAGGGCAGTGACATGACGATGGAGGTGGGCTCTGCGGCTCTGGGGGCGGTGGCTGTCTCTTCCACCCGTCTCTCTTCCCCTGAATTCTCTCCTAATGTATGTAAATAAATGTATTTTTATTTAAAAATCTGTCTGTTTTTTTTTTTTAATATTAATAAACTCCTGGTAAAAATGATGTACGGCTTCAGTGTATTCTATTGCCAAGCATATGTAAACCAAGCAGCTACTGGCTGCTAAGCTCAGCTGCCTGGTGTTACCTTCACTGGCAATGAAAAATACAGGGGAAACCTATTTTGAACAGAGGAAGACCAGAAGTATTAGAGAGAGACAGACCCGGAGTGAAGCAGAGAGGCAGACTCGGAGTGAATGAGAGAGGCAGACCCGGAGGGTGGGAGAGAGGCAGACCCGGATTATGGGAGAAAGGCAGACCAAGAGTATGGGAGAGAGGCAGACCCAGAGTGAAGCAGAGAGACAGACCCGGAGTATGGGAGAGAGGCAGACTCGGAGTGAAGCAGAAAGGCAGACCAAGAGTATGGGAGAGAGGAAGACCCGAGTATGGGAGAGAGGAATACCCGGAGTATGGGAGAGAGGAAAGACCCGAAGTATGGGAGAGAGGAAGACCGGAGTATGGGAGAGAGGCAGACCCAGAGTATGGTAGAGAGGCAGACACGGAGTATGGGAGAGAGGCAGACCAGGAGTATGGGAGAGAGGAAGACCTGGAGTATGGGAGAGAGGAAGACCCGGAGTATGGGAGAGAGGAAGACCCGGAGTGAAGCAGAGAGGCAGACCCGGAGTATGGGAGAAAGGCAGACCAAGAGTATGGGAGAGAGGCAGACCCGGAGTATGGGAGAGAGGAATACCCGGAGTATGGAGAGAGGCAGACCTGGAGTATGGGAGAAAGGCAGACCAAGAGTATGGGAGAAAGGAAGACCCGGAGTATGGGAGAGAGGAAGACCTGGAGTATGGGACAGAGGCAGACCAGGAGTATGGGAGAGAGGCAGACCCAGAGTATGGGAGAGAGGCAGACACGGAGTATGGGAGAGAGGCAAACCAGGAGTATGGGAGAGAGGAAGACCTGGAGTATGGGAGAGAGGAAGACCCGAGTATGGGAGAAAGGCAGACCCGGAGTATGGGAGAGAGGCAGACCCTGAGTATGGAAGGGAGACGATGGGAAGACCCGGAGTATGGGAGAGAGGCAGACCGAGATGGAAGAGGCAGACAGAGTAGGGAGGGCAGACCCAGAGTATGGGAGAAGGCAGACCTGGAGTATGGGAGAGAGGCAGACCCAGGAGTATGGGAGAGAGGCAGACCGGAGTATGGGAGAGAGGCAGACCCGAGTATGGGAGAGAGGCAGACCTGGAGTATGGTGAATTGGGGGCAGAGAGAGCTGGTGGATCTAACTTTGGTTACATCTGTATAAGGGACTTGTAAACACAATGTGTCTGTAATGACATCTGTTACCTCTTCTGCAGCATTTACAGGCAGGAAAAGTCTAATATTAGAGTAAGACAGAGGTGGGAAATCCAGAGCTGTGGCTCCATCCATGACTGTGATCACACATGATGGAGCCGCAGACACAGGCAGCTATAAAGCATCCTCTGTCTGCCTGGAGATGACCGGCCTGTAACATCTAACACTAGATATTGTGATATCTGACTACTGATCATGAGAAGATCAGAAAACAAGACAAAGTGTGATGGAGAAGACGATGGCTCCTTACCTGGTAATTCCATGAGTCGTGTTCATCCAGCGCAGTCTCGACTCTCTGGTCCACTTCTTCCCAAACATCTGAGTTTCCATCTTGACATGTTATTTCAGCCTATGAAGAAGAAAAAAAGAAACAATGAAATCCTTGATTTGAGAGGACACAACAGAGGTGGCCATGTATGTGACACTAGATGTGGGCCAGATGTTATCACATCGGAAGGGCAGTGACATGACGATGGAGGTGAACTCTGCGGCTCTGGGGGCGGTGGCTGTCTCTCCCACCCGTCTCTCTTCCCCCTGAATTCTCTCCTAATGTATGTAAATAAATGTATTTTTATTTAAAAATCTGTCTGTTTTTTTTTTTTTAATATTAATAAACTCCTGGTAAAAATGATGCACGGCTTCAGTGTATTCTATTGCCAAGCATATGTAAACCAAGCAGCTACTGGCTGCTAAGCTCAGCTGCCTGGTGTTACCTTCACTGGCAATGAAAAATACAGGGGAAACCTATTTTGAACAGAGGAAGACCAGAAGTATTGGAGAGAGACAGACCCGGAGTGAAGCAGAGAGGCAGACCCGGAGTATGGGAGAAAGGCAGACCAAGAGTATGGGAGAAAGGCAGACCAAGAGTATGGGAGAGAGGAAGACCCGGAGTATGGGAGAGAGGAATACCCGGAGTATGGGAGAGAGGCAGACCCGGAGTATGGGAGAGAGGCAGACCCAGAGTATGAGAGAGAGGCAGACCCAGAGTATGAGAGAGAGGCAGACCCAGAGTATGGTAGAGAGGCAGACACGGAGTATGAGAGAGAGGCAGACCAGGAGTATGGGAGAAAGGCAGACCAAGAGTATGGGAGAGAGGCAGACCCAGAGTATGGGAGAGAGGAATACCCGGAGTATGGGAGAGAGGCAGACCTGGAGTAATGGGAGAAAGGCAGACCAAGAGTATGGAGAGAGGCAGACCCAGAGTATGGGAGAGAGGCAGACCCAGAGTATGGGAGAGAGGAGACCCGGAGTATGGAGAGAGGAAGACCCGAGTATGGGAGAGAGGCAGACCCGAGTATGTGAAGAGGCAGACCCAAGTATGAGAGAAAGGAAGACCCGGAGTATGGGAGAGAGGAAGACCTGGAGTATGGGAGAAAGGCAGACCAAGAGTATGGGAGAAAGGCAGACCAAGAGTATGGGAGAAAGGAAGACCCGGAGTATGGGAGAGAGGAAGACCTGGAGTATGGGAGAGAGGCAGACCAGGAGTATGGGAGAGAGGCAGACCCAGGGTATGGGAGAGAGGCAGACACGGAGTATGGAGAGAGAGCAGACACGAGTATGGGAGAGAGGCAGACCGGAGTATGGGAGAGAGGCAGACCTGGAGTATGGGAGAGAGGCAGACCCGAGTATGTGAGAGAGGCAGACCCAGAGTATGAGAGAAGGAAGACCCGGAGTATGGGAGAGGGAAGACCTGGAGTATGGGAAGAGGCAGACCAGGAGTATGGGAGAAGAGGCAGACCCGGAGTATGGGAGAGAGGCAGACCAGGAGTATGGGAGAGAGGCAGACCCGAGTATGGGAGAGAGGCAGACCAGGAGTATGGGAGAGAGGCAGACCAGGAGTATGGGAGAGAGGCAGACCCAGAGTATGGGAGAGAGGCAGACCGGAGTATGTGAGAGAGGCAGACCCAGAGTATGGGAGAAGGAGACCCGAGTATGGGAGAGAGGAAGACCTGGAGTATGGGAGAGAGGCAGACCAGGAGTATGGGAGAGAGGCAGACCGGAGTATGGGAGAGAGGCAGACCCGGAGTATGGGAGAGAGGAAGACCTGGAGTATGGGAGAGAGGCAGACCAGAGTATGGGAGAGAGGAAGACCGGAGTATGGGAGAGAGGCAGACCAGGAGTATGGGAGAGAGGCAGACCGGAGTATGGAGAGAGGCAGACCCAGAGTATGGTAGAGAGGCAGACACGGAGTATGGGAGAGGCAGACCAGGAGTATGGGAGAGAGGAAGACCCGGAGTATGGGAGAGAGGCAGACCCGGAGTATGTGAGAGAGGCAGACCCGAGAGTATGGAGAAAGGAGACCGGAGTATGGGAGAGAGGAAGACCTGGAGTATGGGAGAAGAGGCAGACCAGAGTATGGGAGAAGGAAGACCCGGAGTATGGAGAGAGGAAGACCGGAGTATGGGAGAGAGGAAGACCAGGAGTATGGGAGAGAGGCAGACCCAGAGTATGGGAGAGAGGCAGACCGAAGTATGGGAGAGAGGCAGACCAGGAGTATGGGAGAGAGGAAGACCTAGAGTATGGGAGAGAGGCAGACCCGAGTATGGAGAGAGGCAGACCCGAGTATGGAGAGAAGGAAGACCGGAGTATGGAGAGAGGAAGACCTGGAGTATGGGAGAGAGGCAGACCAGGAGTATGGGAGAGAGGCAGACCCGGAGTATGGGAGAGAGGCAGACCAGGAGTATGGGAGAGAGGCAGACCCGGAGTATGGTGAGAGAGGCAGACAGGAGTATGGAGAGAGGCAGACCGGAGTATGGGAGAGAGGCAGACCTGGAGTATGGGAGAGAGCAGACCGGAGTATGTGAGAGAGGCAGACCCAGAGTATGAAGAAGGAAGACTCGGAGTATGGGAGAGAGGAAGACCTGGAGTATGGGAGAGAGGCAGACCAGGAGTATGGGAGAGAGGAGACCAGGAGTATGGGAGAGAGGCAGACCAGGAGTATGGGAGAGAGGAAGACCTGGAGTATGGGAGAGAGGCAGACCAGGAGTATGGGAGAGAGGAGACCTGGAGTATGGGAGAGAGGCAGACCAGGAGTATGGGAGAGAGGCAGACCGGAGTATGGGAGAGAGGCAGACCCAGAGTATGGTAGAGAGGCAGACACGGAGTATGGGAGAGAGGCAGACCTGGAGTATGGTGAATTGGGGGCAGAGAGAGCTGGTGGATCTAACTTTGGTTACATCTGTATAAGGGGCTTGTAAACACAATGTGTCTGTAATGACATCTGTTACCTCTTCTGCAGCATTTACAGGCAGGAAGAGTCTGATAATAGAGTAAGACAGAGGTGGGAAATCCAGAGCTGTGGCTCCATCCATGACTGTGATCACAGATGATGGAGCCGCAGACACAGGCAGCTATAAAGTATCCTCTGTCTGCCTGGAGATGACCGGCCTGTAACATCTAACACTAGATATTGTGATATCTGACTGCTGATCAGGAGAAGATCAGAAAACAAGACAAAGTGTGGTGGAGAAGACGATGGCTCCTTACCTGGTAATTCCATGAGTCGTGTTCATCCAGCGCAGTCTCGACTCTCTGGTCCACTTCTTCCCAAACATCTGAGTTTCCATCTTGACATGTTATTTCAGCCTATGAAGAAGAAAAAAAGAAACAATGAAATCCTTGATTTGAGAGGACACAACAGAGGTGGCCATGTATGTGACACTAGATGTGGGCTAGATGTTATCACATCGGAAGGGCAGTGACATGACGATGGAGGTGGGTTCTGCGGCTCTGGGGGCGGTGGCTGTCTCTCCCACCCGTCTCTCTTCCCCCTGAATTCTCTCCTAATGTATGTAAATAAATGTATTTTTATTTAAAAATCTGTCTGTTTTTTTTTTTTAATATTAATAAACTCCTGGTAAAAATGATGTACGGCTTCAGTGTATTCTATTGCCAAGCATATGTAAACCAAGCAGCTACTGGCTGCTAAGCTCAGCTGCCTGGTGTTACCTTCACTGGCAATGAAAAATACAGGGGAAACCTATTTTGAACAGAGGAAGACCAGAAGTATTGGAGAGAGACAGACCCGGAGTGAAGCAGAGAGGCAGACTCGGAGTGAAGGAGAGAGGCAGACCCGGAGGGTGGGAGAGAGGCAGACCCGGATTATGGGAGAAAGGCAGACCAAGAGTATGGGAGAGAGGCAGACCCGGAGTGAAGCAGAGAGACAGACCCGGAGTATGGGAGAGAGGCAGACTCGGAGTGAAGCAGAGAGGCAGACCCGGAGTATGGGAGAAAGGCAGACCAAGAGTATAGGGAGAGAGGAATACCCGGAGTATGGGAGAGAGGAATACCCGGAGTATGGGAGAGAGGAAGACCCGGAGTATGGGAGAGAGGCAGACCAGGAGTATGGGAGAGAGGCAGACCCGGAGTATGGGAGAGAGGCAGACCAGGAGTATGGAGAGAGGCAGACCGGAGTATGGGAGAGAGGACAGACCCGGAGTATGGGAAGAGGCAGACCCGGAGTATGGGAGAGAGGCAGACCCAGAGTATGAGAAAAGGAAGACTCGGAGTATGGGAGAGAGGAAGACCTGGAGTATGGAGAGAGGCAGACCAGAGTATGGGAGAGAGGCAGACCAGGAGTATGGGAGAGAGGCAGACCCGGAGTATGGGAGAGAGGAGACCTGGAGTATGGAGAGAGGCAGACCAGGAGTATGGGAGAGAGGAGACCTGGAGTATGGGAGAGAGGCAGACATGGAGTATGGAGAGAGAAGACCAGGAGTATGGGAGAGAGGCAGACCCAGAGTATGGAGAGAGGCAGACACGGAGTATGGGAGAGAGGCAGCCGGAGTATGGGAGAGAGGAGACCTGGAGTATGGGAGAGAGGCAGACCCGGAGTATGGGAGAAAGGCAGACCCGAGTATGGGAGAGAGGCAGACCTGGAGTATGGTGAATTGGGGGCAGAGAGAGCTGGTGGATCTAACTTTGGTTACATCTGTATAAGGGACTTGTAAACACAATGTGTCTGTAATGACATCTGTTACCTCTTCTGCAGCATTTACAGGCAGGAAGAGTCTGATAATAGAGTAAGACAGAGGTGGGAAATCCAGAGCTGTGGCTCCATCCATGACTGTGATCACAGATGATGGAGCCGCAGACACAGGCAGCTATAAAGTATCCTCTGTCTGCCTGGAGATGACCGGCCTGTAACATCTAACACTAGATATTGTGATATCTGACTGCTGATCAGGAGAAGATCAGAAAACAAGACAAAGTGTGGTGGAGAAGACGATGGCTCCTTACCTGGTAATTCCATGAGTCGTGTTCATCCAGCGCAGTCTCGACTCTCTGGTCCACTTCTTCCCAAACATCTGAGTTTCCATCTTGACATGTTATTTCAGCCTATGAAGAAGAAAAAAAGAAACAATGAAATCCTTGATTTGAGAGGACACAACAGAGGTGGCCATGTATGTGACACTAGATGTGGGCTAGATGTTATCACATCGGAAGGGCAGTGACATGACGATGGAGGTGGGTTCTGCGGCTCTGGGGGCGGTGGCTGTCTCTCCCACCCGTCTCTCTTCCCCCTGAATTCTCTCCTAATGTATGTAAAATGTAAATAAATGTATTTTTATTTAAAAATCTGTCTGTTTTTTTTTTTTAATATTAATAAACTCCTGGTAAAAATGATGTACGGCTTCAGTGTATTCTATTGCCAAGCATATGTAAACCAAGCAGCTACTGGCTGCTAAGCTCAGCTGCCTGGTGTTACCTTCACTGGCAATGAAAAATACAGGGGAAACCTATTTTGAACAGAGGAAGACCAGAAGTATTGGAGAGAGACAGACCCGGAGTGAAGCAGAGAGGCAGACTCGGAGTGAAGGAGAGAGGCAGACCCGGAGGGTGGGAGAGAGGCAGACCCGGATTATGGGAGAAAGGCAGACCAAGAGTATGGGAGAGAGGCAGACCCGGAGTGAAGCAGAGAGACAGACCCGGAGTATGGGAGAGAGGCAGACTCGGAGTGAAGCAGAGAGGCAGACCCAGAGTATGGGAGAAAGGCAGACCAAGAGTATGGGAGAGAGGAATACCCGGAGTATGGGAGAGAGGAATACCCGGAGTATGGGAGAGAGGAAGACCCGGAGTATGGGAGAGAGGAAGACCCGGAGTATGGGAGAAAGGCAGACCAAGAGTATGGGAGAGAGGAAGACCCGGAGTATGGGAGAGAGGAAGACCCGGAGTATGGGAGAGAGGAAGACCCGGAGTGAAGCAGAGAGGCAGACCCGGAGTATGGGAGAAAGGCAGACCAAGAGTATGGGAGAGAGGCAGACCCGGAGTATGGGAGAGAGGAATACCCGGAGTATGGGTGAGAGGCAGACCTGGAGTATGGGAGAAAGGCAGACCAAGAGTATGGGAGAGAGGCAGACCCAGAGTATGGGAGAAAGGAAGACCCGGAGTATGGGAGAGAGGAAGACCTGGAGTATGGGAGAGAGGAAGACCCGGAGTATGGGAGAGAGGCAGACCAGAGTATGGAGAGAGGCAGACCAGATATGGGAGAGGCAGACCAGAGTATGGGAGAAAGGAAGACCCGGAGTATGGGAGAGAGGAAGACCTGGAGTATGGGAGAGAGGAAGACCCGGAGTATGGGAGAGAGGCAGACCAGGAGTATGGGAGAGAGCAGACCAGGAGTATGGAGAGAGGCAGACCAGATATGGGAGAGAGTCAGACCAAGTATGGGAGAAAGGAAGACCCGAGTATGGAGAGAGTAAGACTGGAGTATGGAGAGAGGAAACCGAGTGGAGAGACCCGAGTTGGTGAGAGACAGACCCGGAGTATAGGAGGAGGAAAACCCGAGTATGGGAGAGAGGCAGACCGGAGTAGGAGAAGCAGACCCGGAATGAAGCAGAGAGGCAGACCAAGAGTATGAGAAGGAGTCAGACCCAGAGTATGGTTAAAGTGTAATTACTTAGCGGTCATACTAGGAGCGCTAGGTAGCAAGGAATCTCTCAGAATGATTACTTATTACAGACCTGTTTATTATAATTCCCTACGCGTTTTGATAACGGCCTGTTTTCTTCCTCAGGTGGGAGGACATTAAGTATGGGAGGGAAGAAGACCCACAGTATGGAAAAGAGTCTGACCTGGAGTATGGGAAAGAGTCAGACACGGAAAATGGGAGAGTGAAAGACCCGGAAAATCGAAGAGAGGAAGACCCGGAAAATGGGGGAGAGTCAGACCCAGAGTATGGGACACAGGCGGACTCAGTGTATGGTAGATAGGCAGACCCGGAGTATGGTACAGAGGAAGGCTCGGAGTATGGTAGAGAGGAAGACCCAGAGTATTGGACAGAGGCAGACCCGAAGTTTGAAAGAGAGGCAGACCCGGAGTATGGGAGAGAGGCAGACCCGGAGTATAGGAAAGAGGAAGACCCGGAGTATGGCAGAGAGGCAGACCCGGAGTATAGGAAAGAGGCAGACCCAAGTATGGGACAGAGGAAGACCTGGAGTATGGTAGAGAGGCAGACCCGGAGTATGGTAGAGAGGCAGTCACGGAGTATGGGACAGAGGCAGACAAGGAGTATGGGAGAGAGGCAGACCCGAAGTATGGGAGAGAGGCAGACCCAGAGTATGGGAGAGGGACAGACCCGGAAGATGGGAGAGGGACAGACCCGGAGTATGGGGGAGGGACAGACCTGGAGTAAGGGAGAGAGGCAGACCCAGAGTATGGGAGAAAGGCAGACCCAGAGTATGGGAGAAAGGAAGACCCGGAGTATGGGAGAGAGGAAGACCTGGAGTATGGGAGAGAGGAAGACCCGGAGTATGGGAAGAGAGGCAGACCCGTAGTATGGGAGAGAGGCAGACCCGTAGTATGGGAGAGAGGCAGACCCGGAGTATGGGAGAGAGGCAGACCCGGAGTATGGGAGAGAGGCAGACCCGGAGTATGGGAGAGAGGCAGACCCGGAGTATGGGAGAGAGGCAGACCCAGAGTATGGGAGAGAGGCAGACCCAGAGTATGGGAGAGGGACAGACCCGGAGGATGGGAGAGGGACAGACCCGGAGGATGGGAGAGAGGACAGACCCGGAGTATGGGAGAGCGGCAGACCCAGGAGTATGGGAGAGGGACAGACCCGGAGTATGGGAGAGCGGCAGACCCAGAGTATGGGAGGAGGCAGATCCGGAGTATGGGAGAGGGACAGACCCGTAGAATGGGTAGAGGGACAGACCCGGAGTATGGGAGAGAGGCAGACCCGGAATATGGAGAGAGGCAGACCCTGAGTATGGGAGGGAGGCAACCCTGAGTATGGGAAAGAGGCAGACCCGGAGTATGGGAGAGAGGCAGACCCGGAGTATGGGAGAGAGGCAGACCCAGAGTATGGGAGAGGGACAGACCCGGAGGATGGGAGAGGGACAGACCCAGAGTATGGGAGAGGGACAGACCCGGAGGATGGGAGAGGGACAGACCCGGAGTATGGGAGAGCGGCAGACCCAGAGTATGGGAGAGAGAGGCAGATCCGGAGTATGGGAGAGGGACAGACCCGTAAAATGGGAGAGGGACAGACCCGGAGTATGGGAGAGAGGCAGACCCGGAATATGGGAGAGAGGCAGACCCTGAGTATGGGAGGGAGGCAACCCTGAGTATGGGAGAGAGGCAGACCCGGAGTATGGGAGAGAGGCAGACCCGGAGTATGGGAGAGAGGCAGACCCGGAGTATGGGAGAGGGACAGACCCGGAGGATAGGAGAGGGACAGACCCGGAGTATGGGAGAGAGGCAGACCCGGAGTATGGGAGAGAGGCAGACCCGGAGTATGGGAGAGGGAAGACCGGAGTATGGGAGAGGAGACCCGGAGTATGGTAGAGAGGAAGACTCGGAGTATGGTAGAGAAGCAGACCCAGAGTATGGACAGAGGCAGACCCAGAGTTTGAAAGAGAGGCAGACCCGGAGTTTGAAAGAGAGGCAGATCCGGAGTGTGAAAGAGAGGCAGACCCGGAGTATGGGAGAGAGGCAGACCCGGAGTATGGGAGAGAGGCAGACCCATAGTATGGGAGAGAGGCAGACCTGTAATATGGGAGAGAGGCAGACCCAGAGTATGGGAGAGAGGCAGACCCAGAGTATGGGAGAGAGGCAGACCCGGAGTATGGGAGAGGGACAGACCCGGAAGATGGGAGAGGGACAGACCCGGAGTATGGGAGAGAGGCAGACCCAGAGTATGGGAGAGAGGCAGACCCGGAGTATGGGAGAGAGGCAGATCCGGAGTATGGGAGAGAGGCAGATCCGGAGTATGGGAGAGGGACAGACCCGTAGGATGGGAGAGGGACAGACCCGGAGTATGGGAGAGAGGCAGACCTGGAATATGGGAGAGAGGCAGACCCTGAGTATGGGAGAGAGGCCGACCCGTAGTATGGGAGAGAGGCACACCCATAGTATGGGAAAGAGGCAGACCCGTAGTATGAGAGAGAGGCACACCCGTAGTATGGGAGAGAGGCAGACCCGGAGTATGGGAGAGAGGCAGACCCGGAGTATGGGAGAGAGGCAGACCCGGAGTATAGGAGAGAGGCAGACCCGGAGTATGGGAAGAGGCAGACAGATATGGAGAGAGCAGACCCGAGTATGGGAGAAGGCAGACCCGGAGTATGGGAGAGAGCAGACCGAGTATGGAGAGAGGCGAAGGAGTATGGGAGAGAGGCAGACCCAGAGTATGGGAGAAAGACAGACCCGGAGTATGGTGAATTGGGGGCAGAGAGAGCTGGTGGATCTAACTTTGGTTACATCTGTATGAGGGACTTGTAAACACAATGTGTCTGTAATGACATCTGTTACCACTTCTGCAGCCAGTGGCGTAACTTTAAGCCCTGGGGCCCCGATGCGAAAGCTCCAACGGGGCCCCCAATAATTGCAAATCTTTAATAGTATTAGTCTTTTTCTATGGGCCAAAGGGACTTTTGGGGCCCCCTAGGCTGCAGGGCCCGGGTGCGATCGCAACCCCTGCACCTGTTGTAGTTACGCCCCTGACTGCAGCATTTACAGGCAGGCAAAGTCTAATAATAGAGTAAGACAGAGGTGGGAAATCCAGAGCTGTGGCTCCATCCATGACTGTGATCACAGATAATGGAGCTCCAGACACAGGCAGCTATAAAGTATCCTCTGTCTGCCTGGAGATGACCGGCCTGTAACATCTAATACCAGATATTGTGATATCTGACTGCTGATCAGGAGAAGATCAGAAAACAAGACAAAGTGTGATGGAGAAGATAATGGCTCCTTACCTGGTAATTCCATGAGTCGTCTTCATCCAGCGCAGACTCGACTCTCTGCTCCATTTCTTCAAAAACATCTGCGCCTCCATCTTGAGATGTTTTTTCAGCCTATGAAGAAGAAAAAAAAAAGAATGAAATCCTGATTTGAGAGGACACAATGGAGGTGGCCATGTATGTGACACTAGATGTGGGCTAGATGTTATCACATCGGAAGGGCAGTGGCATGACGATGGAGGTGGGTTCTGCGGATCTGGGGGCGGTGGCTGTCTCTCCCACCCGTCTCTCTTCCCCCTGAGCTCTCTCCTAATGTATGTAAATAAATGTATTTTTATTTAAAAACCTATCTCTATTTTTTTTATTAATATTAATAAATTCCTGGTAAAAATTATGCACAGCTTCAGTGTATTCTATTGCCAAAGGCAGACCCGGAGTGGAGCTGAGAGACAGACCCGGAGTATGGGAGAGAGGCAGACCCGGAGTGAAGCAGAGAGGCAGACCTGGAGTATGGGAGAGAAGAAGACCCGTAGTATGGTAGAGAGGAAGACCCGGAGTATGGGAGAGAGGCAAACCCAGAGTATGGGAGAGAGGCAGACCCAGAGTATGGGAGAGAGGCAGACCCAGAGTATGGGAGAGAGGCAGACCCAGAGTATGGGAGAGAGGCAGACCCAGAGTATGGGAGGGAGGCAGACCCAGAGTATGGTAGAGAGGAAGACCCGGAGTATGGGAGAGAGGAAGACCCGGAGTATAGGAAAGAGGCAGCCAGTATGGAGATAGCGACCAGAGTATGGGACAGAGGCAGACCCGGAGTTTGAAAGAGAGGCAGACCCGGAGTTTGAAAGAGAGGCAGACCCGGAGTATGGGAGAGAGACAGACCGGGAGTATGGGAGAGAGGAAGACCCGGAGTATGGGAGAAAGGAAGACCCGGAGTATAGGAAAGAGGCAGACCCAGAGTATGGTAGAGAGGCAGACCCAGAGTATGGAGAGAGGCAGACCCAGAGTATGGAAGAGAGGCAGACCCGGAGTATGGGAGAGAGACGGACCCGGAGTATGGGAAGGGAGGCAGACCCGGAGTATGGTGAATTGGGGGCAGAGAGAGCTGGTGGATCTAACTTTGGTTACATCTGTGTAAGGGACTTGTAAACACAATGTGTCTGTAATGACATCTGTTATCTCTTCTGCAGCATTTACAGGCAAGAAGAGTCTAATAATAGAGTAAGACAGAGGTGGGAAATCCAGAGCTGTGGCTCCATCCATGACTGTGATCACAGATGATGGAGCCGCAGACACAGGCAGCTATAAAGCATCCTCTGTCTGCCTGGAGATGACCGGCCTGTAACATCTAACACTAGATATTGTGATATCTGACTGCTGATCAGGAGAAGATCAGAAAACAAGACAAAGTGTGATGGAGAAGAAGATGGCTCCTTACCTGGTAATTCCATGAGTTGTCTTCATCCAGCGCAGTCTCGACTCTCTGGTCCACTTCTTCAAAAACATCTGAGTTTCCATCTTGAGATGTTTTTTTAGCCTATAAAGAAGAAAAAAAAAAAAGAATGAAATCCTGATTTGAGAGGACACAACGGAGGTGGCCATGTATGTGACACTAGATGTGGGCCAGATGTTATCACATCGGAAGGGCAGTGACATGACGATGGAGGTGGGCTCTGCGGCTCTGGGGGCGGTGGCTGTCTCTCCCACCCGTCTCTCTTCCCCTGAACTCTCTCCTAATGTATGAAGGACGGTTTCACACGGGTAAGGCGGTGGTCACAGAAGATACTGTGTTGATGGCCAGACCACCACCCGCGTCCATGTCTGCACAGGAAGCAGAATTGGATGCATTGACCGAAGACTTGTTCTCTGTGTGCAGGACTCATTTGTTTCTAATTAAGTTGCCTCTTGCTTTGCAAGAGATGGAGTTCCCGCCCCCCCTCTGGGCCCTGCACACATAGAGCCCCGTCGCCTTCAGTCCATCTCAGACACAGGTCTTGCTGGTTCCTGCTCACTGGTAAGTATACACACTAGTCAGTTTTTTAATACAACAGTTAGGACCGCGTCAGAGATGGGTACACTTTGAAGTTAGTGACGTGGCTTGATATAACTTTTTTTGCGCAAAAAAACGGATAGACTAAGTACCCTGTATTTGCTACACTATTTTTTATACTGCACTTGCATTTAATACTTTTACTGCAGTGTACTGTTGTTTTTGGTCGCATTTAGTTTTTTGTCTCCAAATATGTTGGCGGTGTGAACATGTTCTTACAGACTTGTTCTCTGTGTGCAGGACTCATTTGTTTCTAATTAAGTTGCCTCTTGCTTTGCAAGAGATGGAGTTCCCGCCCCCCCTCTGGGCCCTGCACACATAGAGCCCCGTCGCCTTCAGTCCATCTCAGACACAGGTCTTGCTGGTTCCTGCTCACTGGTAAGTATACACACTAGTCAGGTTTTTAATACAACAGTTAGGACCGCGTCAGAGATGGGTACACTTTGAAGTTAGTGACGTGGCTTGATATAACTTTTTTTGCGCAAAAAAACGGATAGACTAAGTACCCTGTATTTGCTACACTATTTTTTATACTGCACTTGCATTTAATACTTTTACTGCAGTGTACTGTTGTTTTTGGTCGCATTTAGCTTTTTGTCTCCAAATATGTTGGCGGTGTGAACATGTTCTTACAGACTTGTTCTCTGTGTGCAGGACTCATTTGTTTCTAATTAAGTTGCCTCTTGCTTTGCAAGAGATGGAGTTCCCGCCCCCCCTCTGGGCCCTGCACACATAGAGCCCCGTCGCCTTCAGTCCATCTCAGACACAGGTCTTGCTGGTTCCTGCTCACTGGTAAGTATACACACTAGTCAGGTTTTTAATACAACAGTTAGGACCGCGTCAGAGATGGGTACACTTTGAAGTTAGTGACGTGGCTTGATATAACTTTTTTTGCGCAAAAAAACGGATAGACTAAGTACCCTGTATTTGTTACACTATTTTTTATACTGCACTTGCATTTAATACTTTTACTGCAGTGTACTGTTGTTTTTGGTCGCATTTAGCTTTTTGTCTCCAAATATGTTGGCGGTGTGAACATGTTCTTACAGACTTGTTCTCTGTGTGCAGGACTCATTTGTTTCTAACGAAGGTTGCAAGATGGCAGCCCAGAAGAAAGCGAACATTTATACCGATTCCCGCTATGGATTTAGCATCTGCCATGACTACGGGCCTATCTGGAGGGCGAGAGACTTCATTACAGCCAAAGGAACTCTAATACGCCACCATAGAGGAATTGCTGGAGTCTTTGCTGATGCCAGAAAGAGTTGCGGTACTTAAGGTAAAGGCACACACTGGAGGGACCTCAAGAGAAGCCGTGGGGAATGACTTGGCTGACAGGGCAGCAAAGGAAGCAGCAGTGAAGCCACTCATCACAGAACCCTCCAACTTGTATCTCTTAACAGACTGAGGACAAGCAGAAGATTCAGACAAGAAGACGGATGAACAATACTGGGAAAACATGGTCCTGACCCTGCAGAAGCAAGCATCCAATAAAGAGAAGGGAAAATGGATCCAAGATGGAGCTGTGCAAGATGAGAAGCATCTGATATTACTGAAAGGAAAACCATGCCTCCCACGAGCCCTCTACCCAATGATTGCCAGATGGGCCCATGGCTCCACCCGTCAATCAAAAATGAAGATGCACAATCTTGTGAGACAGTTCTACCACGCACCTGGCTTTTCAACGATGGCAGCAAATTACACCAGAGGATGCCTAGTCTGTGCCCGGTGTAACCCAGGAAAAACAGAGAAAACTCCACAGAAGTGTACACCTAGACCTTTTACCCCTTCCAACGCATACAGATTAACCACATTCAGATATCGTTTGTGCGTTCCTGCATGTAATCAAGCGATTTTACAATGTAAAATCGCTTGATTGTTTGATCGCAGATTGGTGAGCCGGAGCTCATATCAAGCGATAATCGCTTGATCAATCTGCATCATCGTGGAGTGTGACACCACGATGAACGATCTCCCAGCGGCAGAGCCTATGCTGGGAGATGGTATCTATGGTAAACGTCGGGTTACTAAGCGCCGCGCGGCGCCTAGTAACCCGATGTGTACCATAGTTACCAGCGATCTCGCTGCTCCACATCGCTGGTGAGTCTGTCTGTGTGACAGCTCACCAACGATAGTGAACGATATTGTTAGCGATTGCGCGTGCATGTGATCGCTAACAATTTCGCTCACAAGATTGTAGCGTGTGACGGCCGCCTCAGGAGGATTTGAATATGCACTAGTAGTCGTGGACATATTCTCTGGATGGCCAGAAGCTTTCCCTGTGAAGAACCAATCTGCTAAAACCACTGCAAAGAAACTCCTCTCAGAGATAGTGTGCAGATATAGGGTCCCAGAAACCATAGAGAGTGACCAAGGGCCAGCATTCACAGCCAATCTGACCAAAGAGAAATGGCAGGCCCTGGGGACAGAGTTAGCCCTCCATACTCCGTATCATCCCGAAACTTCTGGAAGGGTCGAGAGATTAAACGGGGTATTAAAGGCAAAAATGCTGAAAGCAGCGTAGGAAATGGGGAAGCCGTGGCATGAAAGTCTTCCCCTCGCATTGTTCAGTGTCAGACACACCCCAGCTAGTGCAACTAAGCTACGTCCCTATGAATTTCTGTTTGGAAGTGCCCCCAGACTAGGGTTGTATTTTCCCCAACAGTTGACCCTACAGTATGACAGTTTGACTAAGTTTGTTATTGAATTAACAAAGCATTTGGCTAAAATACATTCTCAAGTCTTTTCCTCTCTCCCAGATCCTCAAAACCTGGAAGGAACCCATCAGATCCAGCCAGGAGATTGGGTTCTCATTAAAAGGTTCAGCAGACGTGCCATCGAGCCCAGATACGACGGCCCCTTCCAAGTCCATCTGGTCACCTCCACGGCTGTGAAGGTTGAAGGAAGGCCTACATGGATCCATGCATCCCACTATAAGAAGGCACCAGATCCAGAAGCCGAACGTGGTTGTTTTGCTCCTTAATCCTGATATATATACTCAGTATAAAGCAGGGGGGCAGGTTACGAGACGGTGGGAGGTAGTATATTGGACCAACTCTGGGTGCAAAACATAGCAGACAGGCTAGCACCCCAAATCAAAGCTGCAAGGTATATACCAGAAATGACATATGAGGATAAACTAGTCCTCGAGACAGGATTCACTGATTCCAACATTTGGTTAGAATGGCTAAGATATACTGCTATGAGTCAGAATCGATCATCCTGCATAGTTTGCTCCACTGGCCGGCCCCACTTGGGTACTGTACCTTTCCCAATAGACCCAAGGGGGAATTTAGAGGATTTTCACTGTATCCTAACCAGGGCTGGCTCCAGGTTTCTGTGAGCCCCGGGCGAAAAAGTCTCAGTGGGCCCCCTTTAGTACATATCGCGAACTATAATATATATATTGCCGCACACTTACCGCAAGCCCCATAGACAATGCATGGGGCTTGCCGCAAATGCGCAGCAAGTGCAGCCGCTAGGCGGAAAATGCGGCAGATGCAAGGTTTTTTTACCGCCTATGTGAAAGCAGCCTTACAGGAACAGTGACTGCCGAAACCAGCAAGAGCTGTTTCTGACAGTGAGTATTTTACAGTTGTTAGGAGCGGGCTAAAATGCGTTTGCGTTCCCTTGCGCTTTTTAAAAATGCCCTTCAAATGCAAAATGTTGCATTTTTGTGCGTCTGAGGACGCTTGGTATATACACAAGCATCCTGAAGCGCTCAAATAATGCAAGCAGCTCAATGGAGCCACACTGCCATATGGGTGGCACCGCAGCCAAGCTGAGTGTCTGGCCATCCGGATCTCTCTTTCTCCTCACCTTTCTTCTTGCCGCTCCGGTCTCCTCCGGTCGCTCTGCAAATGACCCCCCAGCTGCCCCCTGGATATGGCTCTGGCTGTGGGAGCAGTGTGCTCAGGGGCCCCTGAGGCTAGGGTCACACTTGCATTGTGACCCTAGCCTGATGCAAGTAGTTTCGGCTGCAGCGCATAGCTTTTAATGCTATGCGCTGGAGCCCAAAGGAACCTGAAGTTTACCTTGCCAACCACTGGTTGGCAAAGTAAACATCGGGTTTCTATGGGCTCCGTTGCTGGCAGCACAAAGCATTAAACACTCTGCGCTGCAGCGGACAATACTTGCGTCAGGCTAGGGTCACAATTCAAGTGTGACCCTAGCCCTCAGGGGCCCGGTGGGCCACCTCCAAGCAGTTGGGCCAGGCACTTGCCCGGGTGCGCCGGGTGCTGATGCCGGGCCTGATCCTAACCCTGTATACTGATCACCCAGGCAAGTCAAAAAGGTGCCAAGCATTATCACACAAATACCCTCCCTATCTGAAAGCAGAACCGGTTGGCCATGGGATCACCCCTTCTGCAGGAAACTACACTTGTTTTGAACGCAACGGTACCGGCCTAAGAGTGGGAAAAATGCCACCAAATTACTGTAGTCATATTATTAAGGTGTCCCCCAGTGGCTTGTACAATGACAGCTATCACGCCATTTCACGTTTTTGACCCACCTGCCTGAGGTCAGCCAAGCTGGAAACAGGCAGTTCAAGATATCAAAACATTTAACAGAAACATGAGGGGGGTCAAAGGGTCCCTGGACACTCATATTTTCATAAATTCTATAGGGGTCCCTGAAGGAGTGCCTGATGAATTTAAGGCTAGAGACCAAGTGGGAGCAGGGTTTTAGTCTATCCTACCCATAATAACTGCAAACAAAAATGTAGCTTGGATAAATTACTTGTATTATAATCAACAACGGTTCTTGAACTTCACAAGAGATGGTCTAAAAGGGATGGTCCAACAATTAGGTCCCACCTCCATCATGGCCTTTCAGAATAGGATGGCTTTGGATATGATCCTAGCGGAGCGCTGGGGCGTGTGCAAACAAATGGGAACAACCTGCTGTACCTATATTCCGGCAAACACCGCTACAGATGGGAGCATAGTAAAAGCCCTAAAAGGACTCACAGACCTGTCAGAAGAATTAGCCCATAATTCTAGTGTTAAGGATCCATGGGACACTTGGTTTGGGTGGTGGGATGGATGGCAGAGAGCACTTATCAAACTAGGTATAATAATCCTTTGTGTTCTATTCATACTGGCTCTAATTTCATGCTGTGTAATACCTTGCATCAAGAAGATGATGTCTCACGTCATGAAGGAGACAGTGACAACTAAGTATGCAGATCTCAAAGGCCCCGATGCTGAAGGAGAAATATACGCCTGAGAGTGATGCCATTGCCATTGCCGCAAGATCCCTTGGAGAAATACGAGAACTTGAGATCCATCTTAGAAGATAGAGTAGGGATTGCTTAGGGTGCGGCTAACAACTACAAAGGGATTCCGACGTTACGGTTTGTCTCAAAGTTGGTGAAGACTCCTTCCCCTCTCCTCTCCCCTTTCCCCCCCGCCCCCCTAGGGAAATGTAAGAATTAGGGAAAGATTTTGATTGTCTCCAAAGGGGGGAATGTCATGGCAATGAATGTGTTAATGAATAGTTAATAAATTATTGCAGACACCCAGAAATCTTCCAGCGTGCAGGCTGGCGGCCTGTTTGCAGGAAAAGGCCTTGCTCCTTTCCTCTAGTTAATTCTTGTGTCTCCTTCTTCCCCTTCATACTCCCCTCCTCTTGAATTCTCCTGTCTTAGAAGCTATTATATATATTGTTTTTATTTAGACTTAGAAGTTCTTATCAGAATGTCTCCGGACCGAATGTACTGTACTAATCCAAGGCTGAATTGAAATACTAACACACAGAATATGATTGAATGTTCTTTTCAGAATAACACTACAGATTCAGCATAATGTGATGCTAACACCCCCTAGAAACACCCCTAAGTAATGCCCCTTTAATGGAAAGTATTAAAAACTGCTAACCCCTCCTAGAATAAAGCTTTTGTCATTAAGCTATACTTTGACTTGTTGTCAGCGTGGTTCTTACCGGTGGCGTGCACACACTTAGACAAAGCATCAATTTAGCAGCAGACACTTAAGACGATAGCCCACCCGAAAGGTGTGGAGGGCATCCATTACACTGTAATTGGTATATATTTCTTGAGAATGGGCTCAAAATGTCCCATTTTTCCTCTTGGGTATGTTTAGCTATTCTGATATCTCACTGCTGATCAGGAGAAGATCAGAAAACAAAGACAAAGTGTGATGGAGAAGACGATGGATCCTTACCTGGAGATTCCATGGGACGTCATATTCCAGCACACACTGGACTCTCTGGACCATTTCTTCAAAAAGATCTGAGTCTCCATCTTGACATCTTGTTTCAGCCTATGAAGAAGAAAAAAAGGAATGAAATCCTGATTTGAGAGGACACAACGGAGGTGGCCATCTATGTGACACTAGATGTGGGCCAGATGTTATCACATCGGAAGGGCAGTGACATGATGATGGAGGTGGGCCCTGTGGCTCTGGGGGTGGTGGCTGTCTGTCCCACCCATCTCTCTTCCGCCTGAGCTCTCTCCTAATGTATGTAATTATATTTTTATTTAAAAACCTGTCTCTGTTTTTTTTAATTAATAAACTATTTAAACACCTGGTAAAAATTGTGTAGTGCTTCAGCGTATTCTATTGCCATGGGCATGTAAACCAAGCAGCTACTGGCTGCTAACTCCCGCTACCTGGTGTTGCATTCGCTGGCAATGAAAAATACAGGAAAGACCAATTTTTTTTTTGTTTTTACTTAATTAAATAAATAATAAAAAAAAAATGGCATGGGTTTTGCTGTATTTATGTTTGCCAGCCAAGGTAAACCAGGCAGCTGGGGGCTTTAATTCTCAGCGTGGTAAGGCCCAAATGTTCAGAATCCCCATGCTGAGATTCGCAGTCAGCAGCCACCCCAGAATAGGCGCCTCCATGCGGGACAACAAAACTGGCGGTTACCCCACTCCTCCAGCTGTCGTGTAGCGGTGGTAGACTGGCTAATAAAGGGATTGATGTCAGCTGTTTGTTGGCAGCTAGCATCAAGCCCTATTGCTATTGTCGTTATCAGTATAACAGCCAGCAAATTAGCAATACTTTCAGTAAAAAGAAAAAAACAACAAAAACTGAGATAAATCTTTTTTTTGCATACAAAATAGACAGAGACAGCTCGTTATCCACTTTATTAGGTCCCACCAAGTTCCCCTTCAACTTAATCCTGTAATTACTGTAATCTTGTGGTGGGGCGTCACGTGGCCGCCATCTTTGTATACCCAAGAGTCCTAAGATGGCGGCCACGTAAGTTCGCATGTGCTCTCTACGGGTGAGTGGGCTTTGCGGGGGTGAGCGGGCAGCGTGCTGCAGGGGTGAGTGGGGAGCATTCTGTAGAGGTGAGTGGGCTGTGCAGGGAGCGTGTTGCAGGGGTGAGTGGGCTATGCGGGGTGAGCGGGGAGTGTGCTGCAAGGGTGAACGAGCTATGCATGGGTGAGCAGGGAGCGTGCTGCAGGAGTCAGTGGGCTGTGCGGGGGTGAGTGGGGAGCGTGCTGCAGGGGTGAGTGGGCTGGGTGGGGTTGAGCGGGCAATGTGCTGCAGGGGTGAGTGTGAAGTATGCTTCAGGGGTGAGTGGGCAGCGTGCTGCAGAGGTGAGTAGGGAGCGTGCTGCAGGGGTGATTAGGCTGTGTGGGGGTGAGCGGGGAGCATGCTGCAGGGGTGAGTGGGCTGTGCGGGGGTGAGTGGGGAGCATGCTGCAGGTGTGAGTGGGCTGGGTGGGGATGAGCGGGCAATGTGCTGCAGGGGTGAGTGGGAAGCGTGCTTCAGGGGTGAGTGGGAAGCATGCTGCAGAGGTGAGTAGGCTGTGTGGGGGTGAGCGGGGAGCAAGCTTAAGGGGTGAGTGCGGAGCGTGCTGCAGGGGTGAGTGGGAAGCGTACTTCAGGGGTGAGTGGTGAGAAAGCTGCAGGAGTGAGTGGGGAGCGTGCTGCAGGGGTGAGTAGGCTGTGTGGGGGTGAGCGGGGAGCAAGCTGCAGGAGTGTGAGCGAGGAGCGTGCTGCAGGGGTGAGTGGGCTGTGTGGGGGTGAGCGGGGAGCAAGCTGCAGGAGTGAGTGGGGAGCGTGCTGCAGGGGTGAGTGGGCTATGCGGGGGGAGCATGCTCTCAGATGCGCCGAACCATTCTGAGGATGGGAAACGTCATCTAGAGGGCCGGTGTGACTATGGGGTGGGTTGTGGGCGACTGCCGGACTGTTTACCCTTACGATATGGGGTTCATTGCGTCGGGTTTGGGGCATTACGCTGCCGTTTTGACAGTTAATGTGGCGTTGTATAAAAGTTGAGGTGAGGTATCAGGGCTGTTACTATGATTTATCGTGTTTTCAGTATTGATGGGAAGTGTTGGGATGCTGCTATAGTGGGCTGCGGTATGCACATCCTTGCTGTGTTTGGTGCTGATATTATGGATGTATGTGGGGAGCGGGGGGACTGTATACGTAAAGTTTATTAGGTGATACTTGTAATGATGGAGTAGTTATTGCTAGTGGGGGCATCAATGGTAATTGGTGCACTCTCTTTATTTACCATATGGTTAGGGTGCTTTCATATCTGCGTTTTTGCAGATCTGGCCGATTTCCATTTGTTTTGCAAAAAGCGAATGCAGCAAAAATTAAATTTTTTCTAATGCATTTGTATAGGATTTGTGGCAATGTGTGGACACTTGCGTTTTCAGCTGGATGCGGCAAAACCGCACTTGCTGTACCTGAATGGGGCTTGCTGGATGGGTGCCGCAAGTCGGCCGTTACGCGGCAGGTGCGGCGACATCTGCCGGATCTACCGCGAATAACACAATACCGCTGTTTTGAAAGGGGCCTTAAAGAGTGATTAGCTGGCGGGAGTGCTCATCGCTCAGGTTAGACCAATCAGCGTGCTCTGAAACTGTATCCCCATCCCCCAGTGCAGACAATACAGCGGTTCCTGCAGAGGGACAGGGCTGGCGGGCTGCAAGATCCGGAAGTGATGTGGTGGAGGGAAGGAGATACAAGCTTCCAGAGCTGATACACGTAGGGGACGAGTTACAAACTCCCGGAAGTGACACGAGGGAGCAAAGGAACTACAAGCTCCCTAAAGCGACACGGCGGAGGGGAGGAAGTGACAAGCCAGAAAAGAGGAGCTACAAGCTTCTGGAAGTGACATGGCAGAAAGGGAGTGGTTATTTCCTGTTCCGGGGCCCGCCTCATCTTTGCTGGTTTTCGTGAGACACTAGGGGGGGGAGCCACAAATGAGACTGCGCCATAGCACCTGTGGGGTCTGGCGACCGACGCTTCACCGCTCACCCGGAGACCCTCTGGAGGGCGGGAGCTGCCTCTCTGGACCGGATCAGCGGTGAAGGCGATGGAGAGGGACGGGTGCTCGGCGGAGGATGATGACAGTGGGTTGGCGGGGAGGGAGATGGAAGGAGGCGCATTTGTGGATGGGAGGACGGGGGAGGTAGTGGTGAATCACGTGTGAGCGGTATGAACAATCCAGAGGTTTGGTGGCAAGGGGATACAGTAGGTGAGGAAAAAGGACCCTGCCTGCGAGGGCTCACAGTCTTCAAGGGATGGGTGAGGATCAGTGGCGTAACGATCGCAGTAGCAGGGGTCGTTGCTGCGACGGGGCCCGGACCTATAAGGGGCCTGCGCCACCAGCCGACTCAATGAGCACTAAGATCGCAGCGCCGGACGCCTACTTCACATGGACACACATCCATGTGACAGCGCGGCAGCACAGGCCACTTTGGGGCCCGTGTGTCAGGGAGAGGAGGGGAGGGAGGCCTCCTATTTCCTGCTGCTGCTCCTTCCATTCCCCTTTGTCCTGCCGGCTTCCCAACCTGCGTTCCACTGGGGACCGCATACAGCAGGCCAGCACTTTCTCCTCCTTCTCCTGAGTTTTGAATGTCCAGGAGACCGCCGGAACAGCAAATGAACCAGGAGAGGTAAGTACAAATTATTTTTTTTAATAAGTGAGTGCAGTATGGCCAGAGGATTATGGGGGAAGGGGGGTTCATATATAAGGCTGCATATATAGTACTGCACTATATGGAGAGATATAAGGCTGCACTATATGAAAAGATATAAGGCTGTATATACAGTATAATACTGCACTGTACAGAGATATATAAGGCTGCATACATAATACTACACTATATGGATAGATATGAGGCTGCACATAAGGCTGCACTATATGGAAAGATATAAGGCTGCATATACAGTATAATACTGCACTGTATAGAGATATATAAGGCTGCATATATAATACTACACTATATGGAGAGATATGAGGCTACACATAATAAGGCTGCACTATATGGAAAGATATAAGGCTGCATATACAGTATAATACTGCACTGTATGAAGAGATATAAGGCTGTATATATAATACTGCACTATATGGAGAGATATGAGGCTGCACATAATAAGGCTGCATCATTTGGGAGATATAAGGCTGCATACATAATACTGTATTATATGGAGAGATATGAGGCTGCATATATAAGACTGCACTATATGGAAAGTTATGAGCCTGCACTATATGGTAGGTTTTGAGGCTGCACTATATGGAGAGTTTTGAGGCTGTATTATACTATATGGAGAGACTATGAGGTTGCATATATGGAGAGGCTAGTAGGCTGTAATATACTATATGGAGAGGATATGAAGCTGTATTATGCTATAAAGAGGGCTATGAGGCTGCATTATGATATATGGAGGGATGTGAGGCTGCATTATATTATACAGAGGATAATAGGGGTTCATTATACTAATTGAATGACTATGGGGCCTACCTTATGAATGGAGGACTATGGGATGCATTATAATACATAGCGGACTATGGGGGTACATTGTAATATATGGAGGTATATGGGGATGCATTATAATAATTGGACGACTATGGTGACGGGAAGAGGCGGACCATATAAACTAGGATGGGGGACATATATACCACGGTAAGGGCCATATTCCAGGAGGAGGGCCATATATAGCAGGATTAGGTACATTAATACATAATGAAGTGGGAGAGGGGTCAATTTGTGAGTCTTTAGAGGATTTAGAATGTTACATGAGGCCCATACGTTTCATCAACATGCAGGGGAGCAGCACTAAATTCCGCAGTGGGGCCCACCAGACTCTGGTTGCGCCATTGCATATTACAAAAGTGCCGGTGCAAGTATCAGTGTCGTTGGGATGGGGGACAGGGACATCCCCCGCAAGGCTAACCCCACACGGCACTGACTATGGACCGCACGCGGCACCGACTATGGACCGCACATGGCGCCGACTATGCAGGGGCAAACCTACCATGAGGCCACCTCTGTAGGTTGCCTCAGGCAGTGGTAGGCAGACGGCGGCATTGTCGGAGAGTCCGCTGCTTGTGTGGATTCTCCATGAACACCGCTCCTATAATCTTAATCCCGAGCCAGTCGATCTGTCTGCCGTTTTGCAAATCAGCACGGCAGGGAGTGATGACGTCATCACTGAGCGCCCCGTTGTGCCAAGACCTGCAGAGCGGTAGACAGACACTGGGGAGACTAGAGCTGCGAGGAGAGGGGTGAGTACGTACATTTATTTTTTGTTTTTAAATCAGTGACCTGATGGGAAATAATGTAGGAAGTGCATTGTATGAGATAGAGCCATATGGATGGAGTGCATTGTATGAGATAGAGCCCTATGGATGGGATGCATTGTATGAGATAGAGCCCTATTGATGGGTGCATTTTATGACCTGTGCATTATATGATCTGGAGGCCTATAAATGGGGTTCATTATATGATCTGGAGTCATACAATATGGATGAGTTGCATTGTATGAGATGGAGCCCTGTGGATTGGGTGCATTATAAGAGATGGAGCCCTATGGATGGGGTGCATTATATGATCTGGAGCCTTATGGATGGGGTACATTGTATGAAATGGAGCCCTATGGTTGGTGTTGTGAGGCGGTGTGGCCAACATGGTGCCCCATGGCCGGGATGCATCACATGGGCTTTGTGAGGTATGGCCAGGCATGTTAGCTCATGGCCGGCATACAGCACAAGAGCCGGTTCACATGAGCCTGTTTTACTCTGGGTGATTGCTCTGTTAGACCTGACCGGTGCACAGTGGGTTAATGGCACCCAGGTCTGAAAATGTGGTAATTGTTCACCTGACCAGTGCACAAAAGGTTAACTGCAGCCAGGTTTGTGGCTGAGAGTGGATGCTGATTGAAAGCACTACATTGCAGGTGTGGGTGTGGCAGCCAGGATAAGAAGCTGCCTGGTGTTCAGTCAGTAAGGCCGGTTTCACATTTGCGTTTGTGAACGCAGCCTAACACATGTGCACTGCGTTCCTATGTTTAACATGGGAACGCATACCACCTGCATTTGGCTGCGTTCAGTTGCAGCTACGTTCGGATGCGCATAATTTGTGCGCCCTCCTTCACCATCCGAACGCAGCCTGTTGCATTTTTTGTGCATTCGCTGGGGCTTGTTTTATCTGCAAGCACCTGTAAGTGCACAAACAATGCATGGATCTCTATGGATCCGCACTGTCCTCCGCATGACAGTGCAGGAGAACTCTGTGGATCACATTAAAATCTCTCCAGGTGGCCGCCGCTGATCTTTGCTTACCTGCCGCCGCCGAGACAGCTGATTGGCTGGCTGGGCACCATACCAATGTGAACTCATGTGGAGATTCTCCGCTGCGTTCACATCAGTATGGCAGCATTTGCGCCTGGATGCCTCCGCATGCAGACACAAATGCAAATGTGAACCCGGCCAGAGAGAGAAGAAGGAGTTCAGTCTGTGAGAAATATCCAGTCCATTGAGGATGTGAATGTCAGGGGCGGTGAGGGAAGCCTGCCCTTCTCCATGCGGGAGGCACCTGTCCCTCTGATGGAGTGTGTGAGAGCCTGTGGCCAGACACAGGGGTTAAGTAGGTCCCTAGAGTAGGGGAGCCTTGGCCGACCCTGGAGGGTGCTCACTCAGATGTAAGGAGGAGACCTTGGGGACTCCGGTTTCCCCGTAACTCAGGTTTGGCAATCACTGTTCTGTGCCTGGGAGGGCAGCAGCACCTGGATATTGTATGATGTGCTGTGTGTGTGTGGAGCAGTATGGATGTCGTCCAATGGATGTAGTATGATGGACCGCATGCGGAGTGTAAGTTCCCTGTCAGGCTGGAGCCTGTACTATACCATGTGGTGTGAGAGACCAAGTACGGCTCAAGGGCCAGGCGGTCGTAGCCAGCCATTGGGACCGACCATAGGTCATGTTATGATCCCGTTGACCTTGGATGGATGTGTGGAGGCTGTCTCCAGTATGGCAGCCTGTATGAGACCTGTGTGAACAGGGCTGTACTCAGAGCCCGGTGGGCCTGTGTGTCACAGGTGTTCCGTAAGGTGGGGACAAGTACTCGGGGCCTAAAGCTACAATTGTCTTGTCTATGGGCTCTGTTATAGTGAGCTCTGCAACTATGATGGGCTCTGTATTAGGATTAAGTGTGGTGTAGTCTGTGCTAAGTAAAGAGAGCCAGGCGGCCGACACCGCCTTTGGGATCGACGGTTAGGTTATGAAGTGATTCCGTTGATAGATATTAATATTAAATGTATGTGTAATGTATAGATAAGACTCGGAGGCTGTGACCACCATTGGAGCTGTCGTTAGTGCTCCTAGTGTTCAATGGAGATGTGGTGAAGGGTCCCGGTGAATGTAGTCCAAAATGTAATATGAGTTCTATTGTATATGTAATGTATGTATTATGTGATATGTAAACTAAGAGTGCTTATGTGTAATGCCTTATGTGCTACCCGGTTTATGTCATATGTGTGGTGAAAAATATAAATGGTAGAAATATGTTACATAGAAGCACGAGTCGGTGTCAATTACACTGCAAGCGAGTCCTCCGTATGCACTGGGCATGCGCTAACCTCACAGTGGACATTGTATGATCTGGAGCCCTATGGATGGGGTGCATTGTATGAGATGGAGCCCATGGATGGGTGCATTACATGATCTGGAGCCCTGTGGTGGATGGGTGATTTATGATTCAGAGCCCTGTGGATGGGGTGCATTGTATGAGATGAAGCCCTGTGGATGGTTGCATTATATGACCTGGAGCCCTATGGAAGGGATGCATTGTATGAGATGGAGCCATATGGATGGTGTGCATTATATGAAATGGAGCCCTATGTATGGGGTGCATTGTATGAGATGGAGCCATATGGACGGTTTGCATTATATGAAATGGAGCCCTATGGATGGGGTGCATTGTATGACATGGAGCCCTATGAATGGGGTGCATTGCATGATATGGAGCCCTATAGATGGGGTGCATTGCATGATAAGGAGTCCTATGGATGGGGTGCATTGTATGAAATGGAGCCCTTTTGATAGTTGCATTATATGATCTGGGAGCCCTATGGATAGGGTGTATTGTATGAGATGGAGCCCTTTTGATGGTTGCATTATATGATCTGGAGCCTTATGGATGGGGTTCATTGTATAGAAGGAGCCCTAGGATGGGGTGCATTGCATGATATGGAGTCCTATGGATGGGATGCATTGCATGATTGGAGTCTATGGATGGGTGCATTGATGAGATGGAGCCCTGCGATGGGGTGCATTGTATGAGATGGAGCCCTGCGGATGGAATGCATTGTATGACTGGAGCTCTATGGATGGGGTGAATTACATGATCTGGAGCCCTGTGGATGGGGTGCATTGTATGAGATGATGGAGCCCTATGGATGGGAGGCATTGTATGAGATGGAGCCCTGTGGATGGTTGCATTATATGATCTGGAGCCCTATGGATGGGGTGCATTGTATAAGATGGAGCCATATGGATGGTGTGCATTATATGAGATGGAGCCCTATAGATGAGATACATTGTACATTGTATGATCTGGAGCCCATGAATGGGGTGCATTGCACGTATGGAGCCACTATAGATGGGGTGCATTGCATGATAAGGAGTCCTATGGATGGAGTGTATTGTATGAATGGAGCCCTTTTGATGGTTGCATTATATGATCTGGGAGCCCTATGGATAGGGTGCATTGTATGAGATGGAGCCCTATGGATGGGGTGCATTATATGAGATGGAGCCCTATAATGGGTGCATTATATGAGAATGAGCCCTATGGATTGGGTGCATTATGGATCTGGAGCCTATGGATGGGGTGCATTGTATGATATGGAGCCTTAAGGATGGGTGCATTGCATGATCTGGAGCCCTATGGATGGGTTGCATTGTATGAGATGGAGTCCTATGGTTGGGTGCATTGTATGATCTGGAGCCCAATGGGATGGGATGCATTATTCTAATCTAGAGCCCTGTGGATGGGGTGCATTGTATGAGATGGAGTCTTATGGATATGTGCATTTATGCAATATGGAGCCCTATGGATGGGGTGCATTGTATGAGATGGAGCCCTGTGGATGGGGTGCATTGTATGAGATGATAGCCTAGTGGATAGTTGCATTATATGATCTGGAGCCCTATGGATGGGATGCATTGTATGAGATGGAGCCATATGGATGGGGTGACATTATATGATATGGAGCCCTATGGATGGGATGCATTGATATATGATGGAGTCATATAGACGGTGTGCATTATATGAGATGAGCCCTATGGATGGGGTGCATTGTATGAGAATGGAGCCCTATGAATGGGGTGCATTGCATGATATGGAGCCCTACAGATGGGTGGCATTTATGATAAGGAGTCCTATGGATGGGGTGCATTGTATGAAATGGAGCCCTTTTGATAGATTGCATTATATGATATGGGACCCTATGGATAGGGTGATTGTATGAGATGGAGCCCTTTTGATGGTTGCATTATATGATCTGGAGCCTATGGATGGGTTCATTGTATGAGAAGGAGCCCTATGGATGGGTGCATTGCATGATATGGAATCCTATGGATGGGTGCATTGATATATGGAGCCTATGGATGGGGTGCATTGTATGAATGGAGCCCTGGATGGGGTGCATTGTATGAGATGGAGCCCTGTGGATGGATGCATTGTATGATGGAGCTCTATGGATGGGGTGAATTACATGATTTGGATCCATGCGGATGGGGTGCATTGTATGAGATGGAGCCCTATGGATGAGGTGCATTATATGATCTGGAGCCCTATGGATGGAAGGCATTGTATGAGATGGAGCCTGTGGATGGTTGCATTATATGATCTGGAGCTCTATGGATGGGTGCATTGTATAAGATGGAGCCATATGGATGGTGTGCATTATATGAGATGGATGCCTATGATGAGGGCATTGTACATTGTATGATCTGAGCCCTATGAATGGGTGCATTGCATGATATGGAGCCCTATGATGGGGTGCATTGTATGATATGGAGCCCTATAGATGGGGTGCATTGCATGATAAGGAGTCCTATGGATGGAGTGCATTGTATGAGATGGAGCCCTTTTGATGGTTGCATTATATGATCTGGAGCCCTATGGATGGGTGCATTGTATGAGATGGAGCCCATGGATGGGGTGCATTATATGAGATGGAGCCCTATTGATGGGTGCATTATATGAATTGAGCCCTATGGATTGGGTGCATTATGTGATTTGGAGTCCTATGGATGGGGTGCATTGTATGAGATGGAGTCCTATGGTGGTGTACATTGTAGTATGGAGCCATTGGATGGGCTGGATTGCATGATATGGAGCCCTATAGATGGGTCATTGTATGAGATTTAGCCTATGGATGGGGTGCATTATATGATATGGAGCCCTATGGATGGGGTGCAATGTATGAGATGGAGCCCTATGGATGGGTGCATTATATGATCATGAGCCCTATGGACAAGGTGCATTGTATGGATGGAGCCCTATGGATGGGTATTCAATGATTAGTGGAGCACTATGGATGGGGTGCAATGTATAGAATGGAGCCCTATGGATGAGGGTGCATTGTATGATTGAGCCCTATGGACAGGTGCATTGTATGAGATGGAGCCCTATGGATGGGGTGCATTATATGAGATGGAGCCCTATGGATGGGTTGCAATGTATGAGATGGAGCCCTATGGATGGGGTGCATTATATGATCATGAGCCCTATGGACAAGGTGCATTATATGATCTGGAGCCCTATGGATGGGGTGCATTATATGATATGGAGACCTATGGATGGGGTGCATTATATGATATGGAGACCTATGGATGGGGTGCAATTATATGATATGGAGCCTATGGATGGGGTGCATTATATGATATGGAGACCTATGGATGGGGTGCATTATATGATATGGAGCCATGCGAGATACTCACAGTTTCTCTCCACTCTAATTCAACACATTTCATTGCAGTTTTTGACTTTCCCATTGAAGTCAATGTCATCCATTACAACCTGAAGGAAATCTTGCGCAACTTTTAGGAACTTTTAGCCCCAAAGGATGTGGCCCCTTTAACATAAGTGTAGATATTGATTCTTGCACCCACACACACAACACATGATGGTTTTAATTTCTGTTTAATCTTTTAAATACCAGAAAAAAACAAAAATTGGTCGCACCCTGCAGACGTTACAAAGTATTGTATAGAGAATAGCCATTGCCCCCCCCCCCCAAAGCTGAACACATGCTGAGGATACTAACAATAGCGACATAGTAAAGGGTTAAACCAATGGGAGATTACCTATCTGTAGGCACAGTTATGGGGGGTCAGAGAGTGTAAACCTGTCAGCCTAAGGTTATGGAATATCATGAGTATTAGCTACATGGAATGTATTAATGGAAGGTTTGTGGCACGCCGGGGGCGGTGGCAATATATTAGGAAATTAGAAGGTGGGAATATAAATAATAGAACTTTTGTAAACTTTTTAGAGACCCCGCTGACAGGACGCGGCACCTCAGGTGTTGTCTTTAAACATTCTGTAGGCAAAGTGTAACAGGACCAGAAGTAACATTTCCGAGGTGCTGCTTAGGGCCACCAAAAAAGTGCCTGAGATGAGAGGTCGGCCTCAGCCTGTTGGAACAAGAGCTGGAGAACGCCAGAGCCAAGGACTGTTCTGCACCCGACCTCAATGCTGACCGTCAAACGCTGGGCGATGGGCACCTTCAACAAGTACGCCAACACGTACCCGGTGCTAAGACCTACCAATGGTGTACAGTCTACAGGAGATGGGTGAGAATACAGTAGGTGAGGAGAGAGGACCCTGCCCACGAGGGCTTACAGTCTACAAGGGATGGGTGAGGATACAGTGGAGGGGTGAGGACCCTGCCCACGAGGCTCACATTTACAGGGATGGGTGAGATACAGTAGGTCGAGGAGAGAGGACCTGCCACGAGGGCTCACAGTCTACAAGGGATAGGTGAGGATACAGCGGAGGAGTGAGGACCCTGCCCACGAGGGCTCACAGTCTACAAGGGATGAGTGAGGATACAGTAGGTGAGGAGAGAGGACCCTGCCCATGAGGGATCACAGTCTACAAGGGATGGTGAGGATACAGTAGGTGAGGAGAGAGGACCCTGCCCATGAGGGATCCAGTCTACAAGGAATGGGTGAGGATACA
>JARQOC010001803.1:0-34678 GCA_033576535.1 Allobates femoralis | reverse complement strand
TGTGTGTGTTGTGTGAGCTGTGTGTGTGTGTGTTGTGTGAGCTGTGTGTGTTGTGTGAGCTGTGTATGTGTTGTGTGAGCTGTGTGTGAGCTGTGTGTGTTGTGTGAGCTGTGTGTGTTGTGTGAGCTGTGTGTGTGTTGTGTGAGCTGTGTGTGTTGTGTGAGCTGTGTGTGTTGTGTGAGCTGTGTGTTGTGTGAGCTGTGTGTGTTGTGTGAGCTGTGTGTGTGTGTTGTGTGAGCTGTGTATGTGAGCTGTGTGTGACTGTGTGTGTTGTGTGAGCTGTGTGTGTTATGTGAGCTGTGTGGTGTGTTGTGTGGGACTGTGTGTGTGTGATTGTGTGAGCTGTTGTGTGTGTGTGTTGTGTTGGAGCTGTGTGTGGGGTGTGTGTGAGCTGTGTGTGTGTGATTGTGTGGAGCTTGGTGTGTGTGTGAGCTGTGTGTGTGTTTGTGTGAGCTGTGTGTGTGTTGTGTGAGCTGTGTGTGTTGTGTGGAGCTGTGTGTGTGTGTTGTGTGAGCTGTGTGTGTTGTGTGAGTTGTGTGTGTTGTGTGAGCTGTGTGTGTGTTGTGTGAGCTGTGTGTGTTGTGTGAGCTGTGTGTGTTGTGTGAGCTGTGTGTGTGTGTGTGTTGTGTGAGTTGTGTGTTGTATGAGCTGTGTGTATGTGTTGTGTGTGAGTTGCATGTGTGTGTGAGCTGTGTCTGAGTGTGAGCTGTCTCTGAGTGTGAGCTGTCTCTGAGTGTGAGCTGTGTCTGAGTGTGAGCTGTGTGTGAGTTGCGTGTCTGTGTGAGTTGCGTGTCTGTGTGTGAGCTGTGTGTGAGTTGTGTGTGTGAGCTGTGTGTGAGTTGTGTGTGAACTGTGTGTGTTGTGTCTGTGAGTTGCGTGTCTGTGTGTGGGAGTTGTGTGTGTGTGAGCTGTGTGTCTGTGTGTGAGCTGTGTGAGCTGTGTCTGAGTCTGAGCTGTGTCTGAGTGTGAGCTGTGTCTGAGTGTGATCTGTGTCTGAGTCTGAGCTGTGTCTGAGTCTGAGCTGTGTCTGAGTGTGAGCTGTGTCTGAGTTGCGTGTCTGTGTGTGAGCTATGTGTGAGTTGTGTGTGTGAACTGTGTGTTGTGTCTGTGTGTGAGTTGCGTATCTGTGTGTGTGAGTTGTGTGTGTGAGCTGCGTGTCTGTGTGTGAGTTTTGTGTGGGAGCTGTGTATGAGTTGCTTTGTGTGTGTGTGTGTATGTGTGTTTAGATATCTTTTGAGTGAAGTGTGTGTATAAACACTTCTGCAGCATCCATATGCTGTGTATATGATGTGTACCTGCTGAGCATCTGTTATATAACTAAGACATGTATGATGTGTGTGTCAGTGTGAGTATATGATGTGTATGTAATGAGCGTGTGTTGTCCAGTATATCTGTGATGTATACATGTATATATAGTGTAATTTAACCCCTTCACTACATTTTGAAGTACATATACAGTGCCTACAAGTAGTATTCAACCCCCTGCAGATTTAGGTGGTTTGATAAGATGCCAATAAGTTAGAGCCTTCAAACTGCAAACGAGAGTAGGATTTATTAACAGAAGCATAAATCTTACAAACCAAAAAGTTATGTTGCTCAGTTGAATTTTAATAAATTTTAAACATAAAAGTGTGGGTCAATTATTATTCAACCCCCAGGTTTAATATTTTGTGGAATAACCCTTGTTTGCAATTACAGCTAATAATCGTCTTTTATAAGACCTGATCAGGCCGGCACAGGTCTCTGGAGTTATCTTGGCCCACTCCTCCATGCAGATCTTCTCCAAGTTATCTAGGTTCTTTGGGTGTCTCATGTGGACTTTAATCTTGAGCTCCTTCCACAAGTTTTCAATTGGGTTAAGGTCAGGAGACTAACTAGGCCACTCCATCACCTTGATTTTTTCCCTCTTGAACCAGGCCTTGGTTTTCTTGGCTGTGTGCTTTGGGTCGTTGTCTTGTTGGAAGATGAAATTACGACCCATCTTAAGATCCTTGATGGAGGAGCGGAGGTTCTTGGCCAAAATCTCCAGGTAGGCCGTGCTATCCATCTTCCCATGGATGCGGACCAGATGGCCAGGCCCCTTGGCTGAGAACAGGCCCACAGCATGATGCTGCCACCACCATGCTTGACTTTAGGGATGGTATTCTTGGGGTCGTATGCAGTGCTATCCAGTCTCCAAACGTCACGTGTGTGGTTGGCACCAAAGATCTCGATCTTGGTCTCATCAGACCATAGAACCTTGAACCAGTCTGTCTCAGAGTCCTCCAAGTGATCATGAGCAAACTGTAGACGGAACGGAGACCATTGCGGTGGAGTACGTTACTTATGGTATTGACTGAAACCAATGTCCCCACTGCCATGAGATCTTCCCGGAGCTCCTTCCTTGTTGTCCTTGGGTTAGCCTTGACTCTTCGGACAAGCCTGGCCTCGGCACGGGAGGAAACTTTCAAAGGCTGTCCAGGCCGTGGAAGGCTAACAGTAGTTCCATAAGCCTTCCACTTCCGGATGATGCTCCCAACAGTGGAGACAGGTAGGCCCAACTCCTTGGAAAGGGTTTTGTACCCCTTGCCAGCCTTGTGACCCTCCACGATCTTGTCTCTGATGGCCTTGGAATGCTCCTTTGTCTTTCCCATGTTGACCATGTATGAGTGCTGTTCACAAGTTTGGGGAGGGTCTTAAATAGTCAGAAAAGGCTGGCAAAAGAGATAATTAATCCACACATATGAAGCTCATTGTTCTTTGTGCCTGAACTACTTCTTAATACTTTAGGGGGACCAAACAGAATGCTGGTGGTTTGAGGGGTTGAATAATAATTGACCCACACTTTTATGTTTAAAATGTATTAAAATTCAACTGAGCAACATAACTTTTTGGTTTGTAATATTTATGCTTCTGTTAATAAATCCTACTCTCGTTTGCAGTTTGAAGGCTCTAACTTATTTGCATCTTATCAAACCACCTAAATCTGCAGGGGGTTGAATACTACTTGTAGGCACTGTATGTCAAAGCTTGTATTCTCACCTTTGATACCGGCTCACATGCTCAGCACGCTTCAGGTTGCAGGACTTGTGTGTCTGTATGGTTGAGCCAATCCTGCCATTACCATTAATGACCCTTGTTCTGGATTCGTCCGTGTGGTCCTTGTATGTGTGTGATGGCGCTGACATTCATGTGTTTGAACAACTTTTTTTCTATTTCTCTAAATTAAAATATCCACTATTGTCCTCATTTCATTTTACAGGGTAGATATAAATCTGTGCAAACTAGATTTATTTCTACCAATTGAAAAAAGACTTTCTGGGGGGGGGCGCCATTTTGCAGTTCGCCTCAGGCAGCACAGAGGCTAGGTTCACCCCTACCTGTAGATATCCTTGGGTTTCATAATTCACTTCCGTACAACTCTTCCCATGCATATGAGGCTTTACTTCACTCTATTGCCAAGGCAGCCCAATTCCTTTTGCAGTTGACCTCCCATTTTACTTGAACGCTTGAATGGCAAATCTGCATAGTTATGCAGCAATACCTGACCAGATGAGCCATCAATTAAATTAGCATTTCTGTGACTCAATAAACTTAGTAATAAACCCTGTGGATAATAATTATAATTGTAATCATTATGTAACTATACTAGTTGTGGCTTTATTGTTTTTGATACTAGTAAAAAAATAATTAAAGGGAACCTGTCACCTGGATCTAAGCCCCTACACTATCACTACCTGTCCCTGCACCTTCCTAGCTGCTCCCTATCTATCCCTCTCTGAGCTAAATCCGCCCTATAAAACTGCAGAAAAATAACTTATAACTTACAGCAGTCCCTGAGGCTGGGGACTGAGAAGGCGGCGCCAGGCTCCATTCAGCCCCTCCTCCATGCAGCAGCACACGCCCCGCTGGGTGGCATTATTCTTTCTTCATCGCCGCCTCCTCCATTTGGAATCTCCTGCCTGCTTTACACCTATCATGTTGTGGTGATGCGACCTCGATGTGTCCCCTGACTGAGACACAGCATATAGGAGATTGTATCTTCTGCTCGGTAGCAGCACACACAGGGTGAGCTGCTACTGGAGCTAAGTGCTGATTGAAATCACTGACCCCCAGGTGTGCGGGTGAATAGGAGATGATATGTGCTGCCCTGGGCTGTGGGGAGGGGGTGGAGTGTGTCAGGACAGCAGCAGAAGCTGCTGGGATTGTATGAGGTTCTACTCGGCTGCGCCCCGGTGTAACAGGCCAGACTAAACCCCCGACCAGAATATACTCGGGGTTAAAGTGGCCTAGGCCAGATTATACCCCTCCGTATACCACAGCAACTGTAGATCAGGGCCCCAAGCAACACATGGGGGCCCGAGGCAGCACAAAGTGGCCCCAGGCAGCAGAAAGTGGCCCTACGCAACATACAGGTGCCCCAGGCAGTGCTAGGGCCCCAGGCAGTGCTAGGGCCCCAGGCAGTGCTAGGGGCCCCAGGCAGTGCACAGGGCCCCAGGCAGCACAAAGTGGCCCCAAGCAGCACAAAAAGGCCCCAGGCAACATACAGGGGCCCCAGGCAGTACTAGGGGCCACAAGCTACACACAGGATCCCAGGCTACACATAGGGGCCCCATGCAGCATACAAGGACCCCAGGCAGTGCACGGGGCCCCAGGCAGTGCACGGGGCCCCAGGCAGTGCACAGGGCCCCAGGCAGCACAAAGTGGCCCCAGGCAGCACAAAGTGGCCCCAGGCAACATACAGGGGCCCCAGGCAGTACTAGGGGCCCCAGGCTACACACAGGGTCCCAGGCTACATACAGGGGCCCCATGCAGCATACAAGGGCCCCAGGCAGTACAAAAGGGTCCCAGGCAGCGCATGGGGGCCAGAGGCAGCACACAGGGGCCCCAGGCAGCACAAAGTTGCCCCAGGTGGCCCACTGCCTGGGGCCCCTGTATATTGCCTGTGGTCACTTTGTGCTACCTGGGGCCCCTGTGTGCTGCCTGGGGCCCTTGTATGCTGCATGGGGCCCTTGTGTGTAGCCTGGGATCCTGTGTGTAGCCTGGGGCCCCTGGTACTGCCTGGGGCCCCTGTATGTTGCCTGGGGCCACTTTGTGCTGCCTGGGGCCCTGTGCACTGCCTGGGGCCCTTGTATGTTGCATGGGGCCCCTGTGTGTAGCCTGGGATCCTGTGTGTAGCCTGGGGCCCCTGGTACTGCATGGGGCCCCTGTATGTTGCCTGGGGCCACTTTGTGCTGCCTGGGGCCCTGTGCACTGCCTGGGGCCCTTGTATGCTGGCTGGGGCCCCTGTGTGTAGCCTGAGATCCTGTGTGTAGCTTGGGGCCGCTAGTACTGCCTGGGGCCCCTGTATGTTGCCTGGGGTCACTTTGTGCTGCCTGGGGCCACTTTGTGCTGCCTGGGGCCCTGTGCACTGCCTGGGGCCCGTGTACTGCCTGGGGCCCTTGTATGCTGGCTGGGGCCCCTGTGTGTAGCCTGGGATCCTGTGTGTAGCCTGGGATCCTGTGTGTAGCCTGGGGCCCCTGTGTGCTGCCTCGGGCCCCCATGCGCTGCCTGGGGCCCTAGCACTGCCTGGGGCCCCTGGTACTGCCTGGGGCCCCTGTATGTTGCGTAGGGCCACTTTCTGCTGCCTGGAGCCACCTTGTGCTGCCTCGGGCCCTCATGCATTGCTTGGGGCCCTGTGAACGGCTTGGGGCCCTGATCTACAGCTGCTGTGGTATACGGAGAGTTATAATCTGGCCTAGGCCTGTTTATACCCCGGGGTATAGTTTGGGCTAGGCCAGAATATACCCAGGGTATATTTTGGCCCAGGGGGGTATATTCTGGGCTAGCCCAGTTTATACCTCGGGTATATTCTGGTCGGGGAGTTAGTGTGACCTGTTACACCGGAATCTGGAGGTCTGTGAATACCTGAACTGTGCCATTAAACTGTGTGCTGTGTGAGTAAATACCTGAGTCACTGCCTTCTGTCGTGCCAATCCTAATCGCTACCTTACAGTGTAAAGTGGGTGGGAGATTCCAAATAGAGGAGGCGGCGATGAAGAAAGAATAACGCCGCCCAGTGGGGCGTGTGCTGCTGCATGGAGGAGGGGCTGAATGGAGCCTGGCGCCGCCTTCTCAGTCCCCAGCCTCAGGGACTTCTGTAAGTTATAAGTTATTTTTCTGCAGTTTTATAGGGCGGATTTAGCTCAGAGAGGGATAGATAGGGAGCAGCTAGGAAGGCGCAGGGACTGGTAGTGATAGTGTAGGGGCTTAGATCCAGGTGACAGGTTCCCTTTAAGGAAAGGCTCAATATGATTTTTTAACAAAAAGTACAATCTATTTACTATTGTATTGTGGTTTTAGGGTACATTGGTTAAGGGGAATCTGTCAGCTGTTTTAGCTTACTCTTCTGAGAGCAGCATGAGGTAGGCAGAGAGACTCTGAATCAATGTATCAAATAGATGACTGGGTGCAGCGGCTCTGACACAATCATAAATTTTAGATTTAACCATGCAGCAGAGCTGAGAAAACTGCCCGAGCCCATACCAGGCTCTCTATATACATTGTACATTAACAGTGAGGTGCCAATCAGGGGAGGGGGAGTGTCGGACTGCCGTGCACGAGGCAGTTAAGTCCAGCAATGAGAAGTCCTGCTGCTTAAGCAAACATTCCAGGAAAACAATAGCTCAGACCTTGACAAGACAGGCATCCTGAATTCTCTGTGTTATCCCTTACAGCATGCTGTATTCAGATTACATAGCAAAAACCAGCTGACAGATTCCCTTCAATGCTGTACTTTTTACAATAGTAAGTGGAAATATGTATATCAACTACAAGAAATTTGATTAAGTTTAAGAAATATTAGGTTATGTAAGAATTAGAGTTTAACAACTAATAATATATACGGTACTTCATATTTGTCACCAAGATGACAGATCCATGTCAATGTAGAGAATGTTACCTGAATGAAGGCCTATACGTATCCTAACAGGGACATCAGGCATATGCCTCATTTTGAAAGATCCTACAGAACTGAGGATATCCAGGGACATGTTAGCAATTTCTGCTGCATGCCTGTTTCCATTTCTTTTGGGAAGGCCTGATGCCACCATATAGGCATCTCCTATAGTTTCTACCTGTTAACAGAAAAACATAGAAAAGAATCCTTTTAGAGATGAGCGGACTCGTGGAAATTCGGGTTCTGGATTTGGGACCCAAACTTGACCTAATCCTTATTATTTAAGAATAGAACTAAATTAGTAGGTCATGGAATCAGTACAGATGTGTCCACCTTTCACTTTTTTATGTGGTGCTAAGTTATATAGATTACTGAAAAGTAAGTGGAGTGGAAAAAACATCTATTATATAAAACCCGAAGGCCACTTCCGCCCAAAATCCGCTTCCGCTTCCGTGATGGCCTCCCTCCTGTGTCCAACTCCGGAACCGGAAGCACCAGACCCACGAGCGGCGCCACCGGCCCTGCACAGAGCCCCGTCTGCGGCCGCCCACATCCCGCCCACAGCCCTGCAGCTCACCGCCCACCAACATCCGCCAACCGGCCCGGAACGAGTGTGGGGCCTCCGCCGGCACAGCTCCCAGTCCTGCCGCTCTCTCCACAGACCGGCTGACGCTCCTCCATCACCCAGCTAGCCCCGCCCACACTCCGCCCCCGGCCTCCGGAACCGCCAACAGCACTGCCGCTGCCCGCCGCCCGCCAACAGCCCAGTAAGTCTTCCGCCACCCTGCCTCCGCTCTCCTCTGCCACCTCCAGCCCTCCTCTGCCCCCTCCAGCCCTGCTCTGCCCCTCCAGCCCTGCTCTGCACCCTCCAGCCCTGCTCTGCACCCTCCAGCCCTGCTCTGCACCCTCCAGCCCTGCTCTGCACCCTCCAGCCCTGCTCTGCACCCTCCAGCCCTGCTCTGCACCCTCCAGCCCTGCTCTGCACCCTCCAGCCCTGCTCTGCACCCTCCAGCCCTGCTCTGCACCCTCCAGCCCTGCTCTGCACCCTCCAGCCCTCACTGCTGACCCCTGAGCCCTCACTGCTGACCCCTCAGCCCTCACTGCTGACCCCTGAGCCCTCACTGCTGACCCCTGCGCCCTCACTGCTGACCCCTGAGCCCTCACTGCTGACCCTGAGCCCTCACTGCTGACCCCTGAGCCCTCACTGCTGACCCCTGAGCCCTCACTGCTGACCCCTGCGCCCTCACTGCTGACCCCTGCGCCCTCACTGCTGACCCCTGCGCCCTCACTGCTGACCCCTGCGCCCTCACTGCTGACCACCCTGCGCCCTCACTGCTGACCCCTGCGCCCTCACTGCTGACCCCTGAGCCCTCACTGCTGAGCCCTCACTGCTGACCCCTGAGCCCTCACTGCTGACCCCTGAGCCCTCACTGCTGACCCCTGAGCCCTCACTGCTGACCCCTGAGCCCTCACTGCTGACCCCTGAGCCCTCACTGCTGACCCCTGAGCCCTCACTGCTGAGCCCTCACTGCTGACCCCTGAGCCCTCACTGCTGACCCCTGCGCCCTCACTGCTGACCCCTGCGCCCTCACTGCTGACCCCTGCGCCCTCACTGCTGACCCCTGAGCCCTCACTGCTGACCCCTGAGCCCTCACTGCTGACCCCTGAGCCCTCACTGCTGACCCCTGAGCCCTCACTGCTGACCCCTGCGCCCTCACTGCTGACCCCTGCGCCCTCACTGCTGACCCCTGCGCCCTCACTGCTGACCCCTGCGCCCTCACTGCTGACCCCTGCGCCCTCACTGCTGACCCCTGCGCCCTCACTGCTGACCCCTGAGCCCTCACTGCTGAGCCCTCACTGCTGACCCCTGAGCCCTCACTGCTGACCCCTGAGCCCTCACTGCTGACCCCTGAGCCCTCACTGCTGACCCCTGAGCCCTCACTGCTGACCCCTGAGCCCTCACTGCTGAGCCCTCACTGCTGACCCCTGAGCCCTCACTGCTGACCCCTGAGCCCTCACTGCTGACCCCTGAGCCCTCACTGCTGACCCCTGCGCCCTCACTGCTGACCCCTGCGCCCCACTGCTGACCCCTGCGCCCTCACTGCTGACCCCTGAGCCCTCACTGCTGAGCCCTCACTGCTGACCCCTGAGCCCTCACTGCTGACCCCTGAGCCCTCACTGCTGACCCCTGAGCCCTCACTGCTGACCCCTGAGCCCTCACTGCTGACCCCTGAGCCCTCACTGCTGACCCCTGAGCCCTCACTGCTGACCCCTGAGCCCTCACTGCTGACCCTGAGCCCTCACTGCTGACCCCTGAGCTGCGCCCTCACTGCTGACCACTGAGCCTGCGCCCTCACACTGCTGACCCCTGAGCCCTCGCTGCTGACCCCTGCGCCCTCACTGCTGACCCCTGCGCCCTCACTGCTGACCCCTGAGCCCTCACTGCTGACCCCTGCGCCCTCACTGCTGACCCCTGCGCCCTCACTGCTGACCCCTGCGCCCTCACTGCTGACCCCTGCGCCCTCACTGCTGACCCCTGCGCCCTCACTGCTGACCCCTGCGCCCTCACTGCTGACCCCTGCGCCCTCACTGCTGACCCCTGCGCCCTCACTGCTGCCCCTGCGCCCTCACTGCTGACCCCTGCGCCCTCACTGCTGACCCCTGCGCCCTCACTGCTGACCCCTGCGCCCTCACTGCTGACCCCTGCGCCCTCACTGCTGACCCCTGCGCCCTCACTGCTGACCCCTGCGCCCTCACTGCTGACCCCTGCGCCCTCACTGCTGACCCCTGCGCCCTCACTGCTGACCCCTGCGCCCTCACTGCTGACCCCTGAGCCCTCACTGTGCTGACCCCTGATGACCACCGCCCTCACTGCTGACCCCTGAGCCACCGCCCTCACTGCTGACCCCTGAGCCACCGCCCTCACTGCTGACCCCTGAGCCACCGCCCTCATGCTGCTGACCCCTCACTGCTGACCCTGACCGCCCTCACTGCTGACCCCTGAGCCACCGCCCTCACTGCTGACCCCTGAGCCACCGCCCTCACTGCTGACCCCTGAGCCACCGCCCTCACTGCTGACCCCTGAGCCACCGCCCTCACTGCTGACCCCTGAGCCACCGCCCTCACTGCTGACCCCTGAGCCACCGCCCTCACTGCTGACCCCTCAGGCTGCGCCCTCACTGCTGACCCCTGCGCCCTCACTGCTGACCCCTGCGCCCTCACTGCTGACCCCTGCGCCCTCACTGCTGACCCCTGCGCCCTCACTGCTGACCCCTGCGCCCTCACTGCTGACCCCTGCGCCCTCACTGCTGACCCCTGCGCCCTCACTGCTGACCCCTGCGCCCTCACTGCTGACCCCTGCGCCCTCACTGCTGACCCCTGCGCCCTCACTGCTGACCCCTGCGCCCTCACTGCTGACCCCTGCGCCCTCACTGCTGACCCCTGAGCCCTCACTGCTGACCCCTGAGCCCTCACTGCTGACCCCTGCGCCCTCACTGCTGACCCCTGCGCCCTCACTGCTGACCCCTGCGCCCTCACTGCTGACCCCTGCGCCCTCACTGCTGACCCCTGCGCCCTCACTGCTGACCCCTGAGCCTGCGCCCTCACTGCTGACCCCTGAGCCTGCGCCCTCACTGCTGACCCCTGAGCCTGCGCCCTCACTGCTGACCCCTGAGCCTGCGCCCTCACTGCTGACCCCTGAGCCTGCGCCCTCACTGCTGACCCCTGAGCCTGCGCCCTCACTGCTGACCCCTGAGCCTGCGCCCTCACTGCTGACCCCTGAGCCTGCCCCCCTCACTGCTGACCCCTGAGCCTGCCCCCTCACTGCTGACCCCTGAGCCTGCCCCCTCACTGCTGACCCCTGAGGCTGCGCCCTCACTGCTGACCCCTGAGGCTGCGCCCTCACTGCTGACCCCTGAGGCTGCGCCCTCACTGCTGACCCCTGAGGCTGCGCCCTCACTGCTGACCCCTGAGGCTGCGCCCTCACTGCTGACCCCTGAGCCACCGCCCTCACTGCTGACCCCTGAGGCTGCGCCCTCACTGCTGACCCCTGAGGCTGCGCCCTCACTGCTGACCCCTGAGGCTGCGCCCTCACTCTGCTGACCCCTGAGCCACCGCCCTCACTGCTGACCCCTGAGCCACCGCCCTCACTGCTGACCCCTGAGCCACCGCCCTCACTGCTGACCCCTGAGCCACCGCCCTCACTGCTGACCCCTGAGCCACCGCCCTCACTGCTGACCCCTGAGCCACCGCCCTCACTGCTGACCCCTGAGCCACCGCCCTCACTGCTGACCCCTGAGCCACCGCCCTCACTGCTGACCCCTGAGCCACCGCCCTCACTGCTGACCCCTGAGCCACCGCCCTCACTGCTGACCCCTGAGCCACCGCCCTCACTGCTGACCCCTGAGCCACCGCCCTCACTGCTGACCCCTGAGCCACCGCCCTCACTGCTGACCCCTGAGCCACCGCCCTCACTGCTGACCCCTGAGCCACCGCCCTCACTGCTGACCCCTGAGCCACCGCCCTCACTGCTGACCCCTGAGCCACCGCCCTCACTGCTGACCCCTGAGCCACCGCCCTCACTGCTGACCCCTGAGCCACCGCCCTCACTGCTGACCCCTGAGCCACCGCCCTCACTGCTGACCCCTGAGCCACCGCCCTCACTGCTGACCCCTGAGCCTGCGCCCTCACTGCTGACCCCTGAGCCTGCGCCCTCACTGCTGACCCCTGAGCCACCGCCCTCACTGCTGACCCCTGAGCCACCGCCCTCACTGCTGACCCCTGAGCCACCGCACTCACTGCTGACCCCTGAGCCACCGCACTCACTGCTGACCCCTGAGCCACCGCACTCACTGCTGACCCCTGAGCCACCTGTACACACACAATTAATTTCACCGCACTCCCCTAACTATTACTAAATAAACTATATATATATATTCTAGACTACCCGATTCTTCAGAATCGGGCTGCCATCTAGTACTTTATAATTGCAGCTGTTTTGGAACAGAACATATACAAGTAGTTGACTATTGTGGCCATTTTGGAGTGGTATAACATGTACGCCGTGCGGCCATTTTTGAGTAGCACATTCTAGGTCTGTTATTTCATCACTGTGTCCCCAGCAGATGTGCACCTTGATATCTCTGAAGGCTGAGATCATCTTAGCCCACCATAATGCAGATCAGGTAATTTACCCAATTATACTTTTTTAACTGATCATTACCTAGTCGCTGAACCGTATCCCTGAGGAAGCCTCCCCCTGTGGCGATACACATGAAGTCCTCTTTCTCATATGATTCTTTTTTATAAGCCAATTTACCTGCACAGAACACTTTATTGTACATAGTTATTGCTTATTTATTGCTTATAGTTATTGCTTACTTTCTTTTCTATATTATTGTGATACTGCATTTTGTATAGTTTGTACATGTGGATTGCATCTTTCTTCTGTACTTCCACATGACATCACTTTGTAGTTTGTGCCTCGTTTACTTATCTCTGATATTCTCAACATTTGACTCTATTCGTTATTATGCCAGTCATGTGGGTTAATTCCCACTGATGATTTTTGGCCTATGAAGCTGTTTTTGGCCTATGATGCTGGCCTAATATGCACAGTTTAAAATGTTTTTATTTGTTTTGTCTAGGTGTTTGTTAGTTAAAGGGGTTATCCTGGATCTATAAATAAAAAATGGTGCCTAAGCACAAACAGGCATTAAGCCGCCACCTACCTCCAGTTGTATCCAGCATGGTTCACTGCCGACACAAAGTCGTCTCAGACCACTCTTGTCGGCTATTTTGCCGCTTGCGCTGATGTCACGTCTACAGAGGTGGCTTCTCCCCTTTGTAGCCGATGTCACACTGATTGACAGCTGGCTCACCCAATCAGGTAGTAAGGAGTTGACTGTCAATCAGCATGTTGTCGGCTATGTGCCCACTTCCACACAGAGCAGAAAAGCTGCCTCTGCTCTGTTTATGCCGTCATGCTGTCCCCAGCAGGAGCAATCTGTGACCGCTGTGTGCCGGGAGTGAATGGAGATGAATGGGTCCAAGCACAACAGGCGGGTAGGTAGGTGGCAGCTACTTGCCTGATAGTGCTTGCGCACATTTTTTTATATAAAAATCCTGGATTACCCTTTTAATGAATATTTACATTTTTTAAATGTAGGAAGTGCAAACCAATTTTTTGCATGGGTCTTTCCTCTTTTTTTTTCACTAATATCTATTTCATTTTTAAGTCTAAAACTAGATACGGTAACTTCCAGAGGAGAAAACTGCAGCACGTCATCCTGGACAGTGAACATCCGTAATGTGTCAACCTTTACAGCGGCTCTTTGTGAAGTATTGTCCTACAGATGTTTGGTGAATTATAGCTTTCACTGTCCCAGATTGTGGACAGCGGTTTTCGTCTTCTGTGTTCATATGGGACTGTGGGGTTAGGACCTGACATTTTGAGTAGAAAAAAACATCAGTGTAAATTGATTCATACATCCCAGCAATTTGGCCACAACAGTGGTCAGTGGCTGCTAGATGGAAGCGGGTAAACAGCCTCTAATGTGACGGTATCAATGGACAACTTCAACACATATTTATTAAGAAAGTATTCAAAGAAATTTGTCAGAAGGATCTACCCTCCAGAGCCATGTCCAGACATAGATCGCCTGGAGAATCTGCCTTGTTTAAATGAAAGGAGGTGTCACCTGAGTGAGACACCAAGATCAGGAGAGCAGACTGTCAGTCATTACATGTCTCATATTTACAATAAAATCTGGAGGCAAACTCTTGGAGAGATCTGTATCCGCCACATATACAGTATATTCACAGCACAGCTCATTCACACATGTTCTTTACTTGCCATCGAAGGTTATTCTAACCGTATAGGTGTAAAATCACCTCTAAATAGCTTAAAATCAGGCAGGAATATTCATTATGCCTCACCTTATAAACATCATGATTTCCTATTACGGCATCAAATAAGGTGTAGAGGTCATTAAGAAGATCGACCACCTCAATAGGCTCACTCATTGCTGATATAGTGGTAAAACCCACTATATCACTGAAGTATAATGTAACCTCATCAAAGCCTTCTGGCTCCACCGTGCAGCCCATTTTTAGCGCTTCTGCAACAGATCTGGAAATAAAGCAGATCCTAGAGTACACTATCAGTACACAAATACAGAATCATATAAACTATGAAACAACATATTCATTAAATGGGTTGCCTACTACTTGGACAACCACTTCTCATTTGCCATGTTTGCTCTCTTAAAAATAAAAGTCTTTTCTTACCTCCGGTGGCGGCTTAGAGGTGAGAAAAGGCTTATTTCGTGCAATTTAGCAAACAGGCATACTACATCTGAACAGTCAGGTTCAGTTGTACTTAGGCTGTTTCTCCAGCAGTTATCCTAAGACCTGACACCATATATTTCTGGGTCAGCAGATTGGACCTGTGGTAAGAACGTTCCCAATTTATCAAGGGTGTGTGTATTGTCTTGCCCAACATACTTTGTTTGTAAGATAAATAATGGATGAGATTGCATGAGTGTCCTCTCACATAATAATATATGAAATCATTCATCAGAGTTGAAATGCATTGTATTGTGGATTATGTTATATCCAAATACAGCAAAACGTATATAGAATCCCTGAGCTCTAATGATCGAGTCTTCCACTTGATAATTTTCCCATGTTGCCCATTTTTTGTAGTTCTTGGCTACATAATATTAAGAAATCATAAGGAAATACTCGAGACCCAAGGAACGTTTTGGGGCATCACTTTGCTGTCAAAGCATAACTTTTGCAAAATCGCAGCAAAAGTTGTGTTATAACAAGCAAAAGTGATGCAAATACCGATAGTCATCTTAGACAACAATGACGAAATAGAATAATAAAATATGGTATTTATAGCTAATGTCAGTTTTCCGCATTTATACATTAGCTTTCATGTGCTAATGCCATTCAGATCATCTGCGTAGTGATAAACCTTGAATAAATACTTACGGAGGTAACATTTGTGTTAAGAGCTTTTCTGTTTTCTGTTTTTCTATCTCTAGTTCCTCCGTCCTTTCCCGTATTAAGTCCTCAAGGTTGCTGGAGTATTGTTCCAGCATCCGCAACATGGAATCAATGATGTTCGTTTTCTTCCCTTTATTGATATTTTTAAACTACACGTTAAAGAGATAAAAATAACAAGTTTACAGTCCACAAACCGATATGTTCACATTACAAGAATCTCTTTAATTAGCAAAAGGAACATAACCCTTACTGGTGCCCCTGGTCTATTCTGACTTGTTTTGGAAGGACGAATGTATTTATATTTTGCTTCTATGACATATATTGACATGTGTATAGGCTTGATAGACAATGAACTCAAAACTGACATTTCAATAAACCTGTAATCTAATGTTAATGCAATGTGGAAGCTGGAGAAATGTTTGGTGAGGTCCATTCACTGTACAGTTACTTCATGCTAAATGCAGACCAGAACTGTTTTGTGTTTTATCCTGAAAAACTTGAAAACCATCAAAACATTTTTCTGAACATAGCCAAAGGCCAGGGCCACATTAGCGCTGGCATTTTGTCCTGGGGATCCGCCAAGGAGGAGGTTTACTGCAGCCTTGGTGCAGCCTTAATGTAGCCTAACACTATGTTAATGCTGCCATAGGGTACCTTTACACACGGCTACATTTCTAGGGTGGCTACAGGTAACTTACTGGTTGCAGTGAAATCATGGAGAGATTATTCCATTTGTACACAGCAACTAGATAGAACCTTGTCTCCATGATTTCACTGCAGCCAGTAAGTTACCTGTAGCCACCCAAGAAATGTAGCCGCGTGTAAAGGTACCCATAGAGTATCATGGGGCAGCAGATGCACAGCGCATGTTACCGCAGGCACAAAAGGTTCAAGCGGACCACATGACGTGCGCTTCCGTGTCATGTGGTCCGCTTGAAATAGCGAGAGATTTGAAACACAGGCACCTTTTGTGATCTGATGCCTCATGATACTCTATGACAGCATTAATACAGCATTAGGCTGCGTTAAGGCTGTGCTAAGGCTGTGGTAATCCTGCTCTATGGCGGACCCCCAGGGCGGAATGCCAGCACTAGTGTGGATCTAGCCTTAGTCACATCTGTGCCTTCCAGTTATGCAAAACTCAATAAAGGGGTTGCACCATGACCAATTATACATTTTAATTAATAGATAGGGATAAGCGAGTGCCAAAATATTCGTAACGAGTACTTTGTAAGAATCGCGTATTCGTTCCGAATAGCGAGTACAATGCAAGTCAATGGGAAATGCGAGTCATTTTCTGCTGAACGTGACAAAGGGGTCTGGGGGCCTGAGGAAAAGGCTGAAATGGATTGGAAAGTGATGAAACAGAATGGGAAGAGCCTGGAGAATATGCCTGCATGGATTTCTCACTCACATATAGTTTCTGGGAATAAGTTTGTCGCAGTATTACATCAATTTGACAAATACACAAGAAAAAATACCAAACCTAACCTAAATTGCATTTAACAGGTCAAAAAGGTTAAGAAACTATTTTTCCTGCATATTCACTTGTATACAAGGCTAACCCTCTGTCTCCCTGTACTGTGAGCTTGTTCAGTTGTTTCAGCTCTGAAAAAGAGCTATTGATCCCTGGCTGTAATGTCTGTATACTCGAATATTCTGTGATCCTCGGCTGTAATGTCTGTATACTCTTATATTCTGTGATCCCCGGCTGTAATGCCTGTATACTCTTATATTCTGTGATCCCCGGCTGTAATGTCTGTATACTCTTATATTCTGTGATCTCCGGCTGTAATGTACAGCTGTGGCCAAAAGTATTGACACCCCTGCAATTCTGTCAGATAATACTCAGTTTCTTCCTGAAAATGATTGCAATCACAAATTCTTTGGAATTATTATCTTCATTTAATTTGTCTTCAATGAAAAAACACAAAAAGAATTGTCCTAAAGCCAAATTGGATATAATTCCACACCAAACATAAAAAAGGGGGGTGGAAAAAAAGTATTGGCACTGTTAGAAAATCATGTGATGCTTCTCTAATTTGTGTAATTAACAGCACCTGTAACTTACCTGTGGCACCTAACAGGTGTTGGCAATAACTAAATCACACTTGCAGCCAGTTGACATGGATTAAAGTTCACTCAACCTCTGTCCTGTGCCCTTGTGTGTACCACATTGAGCATGGAGAAAAGAAAGAAGACCAAAGAACTGTCTGAGGACTTGAGAAACCAAATTGTGAGGAAGCATGAGCAATCTCAAGGCTACAAGTCCATCTCCAAAGACCTGAATGTTCCTGTGTCTACCGTGCGCAGTGTTATCAAGAAGTTTAAAGCCCATGGCACTGTGGCTAACCTCCCTAGATGTGGACGGAAAAGAAAAATTGACGAGAGATTTCAATGCAAGATTGTGCGGATGGTGGATAAAGAACCTCGACTAACATCCAAACAAGTTCAAGCTGCCCTGCAGTCCGAGGGTACAACAGTGTCAACCCGTACTATCCGTCAGCATCTTAATGAAAGGGGACTGTATGGTAGGATATCCCACTTCATACCCGAGACATAAAGAAGCCAGGCTGGAGTTTGCCAAAACTTACCTGAGAAAGCCTAAAACGTTTTGGAAGAATGTTCTCTGGTGAGATGAGACAAAAGTAGAGCTTTTTGGGCAAAGGCATCAAGATATAGTTTACAGGAGATAACAAGAGGCATTCAAAGAAAAGAACACGGTCCCTACAGTCAAACATGGCGGAGGTTCCCTGATGTTTTGGGGTTGCTTTGCTGCCTCTGGCACTGGACTGCTTGACCGTGTGCATGGCATTATGAAGTCTGAAGACTACCAACAAATTTTGCAGCATAATGTAGGGCCCAGTGTGAGAAAGCTGGGTCTCCCTCAGAGGTCATGGGTCTTCCAGCAGGACAATGACCCAAAACACACTTCAAAAAGCACTAGTAAATGGTTTGAGAGAAAGCACTGGAGACTTCTAAGGTGGCTGGCAATGAGTCCAGACCTGAATCCCATAGAACACCTGTGGAGAGATCTAAAAATGGCAGTTTGGAGAAGGCACCCTTCAAATATCAGGGACCTGGAGCAGTTTGCCAAAGAAGAATGGTCTAAAATTCCAGCAGAGCATTGTAAGAAACTCATTGATGGTTACCGGAAGCGGTTGATCACAGTTATTTTGGCTAAAGGTTGTGCAACCAAGTATTAGGCTGAGGGTGCCAATACTTTTGTCTGACCCATTTTTGGAGTTTTGTGTGAAATGATCAATGTTTTGCTTTTTGCTTCATTCTCTTTTGTGTTTTTTCAGTGAAGACAAATTAAATGAAGATAATAATACCAAAGAATTTGTGATTGCAATCATTTTCAGGAAGAAACGGAGTATTGTCTGACAGAATTGCAGGGGTGTCAATACTTTTGGCCACAACTGTATGTATACTCTTATATTCTGTGATCCTGGCTGTACTGTCTGTATACTCTTATATTCTATGATCCCCAGCTGTAATGTCTGTATACTCCCTTACTTCCTCCCCTGCCCAGTAGTTATGGTATATCTGTTCCAGCATGGTTGGACACATCCATTAAACAGGGTCATATTTACAAGAATATCTCGGGGCAGGAACTTTTTTTTAAACACATTTAATCATGGAACATATTATTATTATAAGATCTATTCATTAAAATGTACAATTGATCATGGCACAACTCATTTAATACAGTAGTGGCTCTAGATGGCGAAAAGGAATCACAGATCTTTTTGACCATAAGTGCAGCCCTGGTTCTGCAAAAAACAAGCCTTCATATATCTATATTGACAGAAAAATTAAAACGTTATGGCTCTTGGAGGAAGGAGAGGAAAAAATGAAAGATGGAAAATGTAAAATTGCCCAAGGTGAAGGGTTAAAAAGTGGTGCCCAGAACTGGACACAGTATACCAAGAGGAGTATAGGGTGGTAATTACTTAATGTGATCATTGCTTTCTGTCCAAAATAATAGTCCTTTGGATATAATATTGTGTAAAGGCATTAAAGGGTATCATGACTACAAGATTATTAGGCTAAATTAACACCTTGTTTAAGTATCCCAGCATGCACTGCAACGGGATTCTCAAACAAAACATCAAATAGGAAGTAGAACACAAATAGAACAGTAATTAGTGTAATTAGGGAATGGTGGGAACTTTTTTATACAATTATATTAGAAAGTATCTTAGATTATAGCATCAAATAGATAGGGATTGAAAACAAAATTTACTTCTGCCTTCGAACCACCCCTTTAAGTGTTGCTGCCTGCTTATGATTGGTCAGCTTCATACAGGGGGAAGAAGTACACACCCCCTGGGAAAACTGTCTGCAACATCCACCTTAATTTAACTCATTAGGTGCCAAATACTTTGATTGCTAATACTTCCACAATGGAGATGTGAAATTAAATAAAATATATACTAATTATTCCACTCTGCAATCACTATTACATTGTGTATCCGGTTCAACATGAAAAAAAGGCTAAAGGTTTAACATGATCACTCAAAGCAAAATTTCTGATGATCTTGAAAATGGCACATATTTAAAGTTATTGAACATATATCACCTGCAGGAATATTTATTAGGAAATAAACTGCTCACTTGATCAAATATTTCATCGAAAGTAGGACGTCTGTCCGGCACTTCATTCCAGCACTGCTTCATGAGCACAATGCACTCCATAGGTGCATGGTCAGGCGATATCACAGGGCGGCACAAAGGAGGAGGCTTTTTAATATTTGGGATGATTTCTGAAATGCAGATGGAATTTGGATTTTTAATACGTTGAATCAAAGCAATCTACAACGGGCGGCCATCTCATCAGACAAAATGCGGCCGCCGGGATATTTAGCAGATTGCACCCGGTTTCACTTGTAGGCAAAGATGAGTTTGGTTGGGGGGTCCCAGCTAGCCATGAAATGCAGTATTATATGTTAGCTATTGAAATAATAAACTTACTGGGCTGCTACTTGTAGTTTTGATAAAATTACAGTTTTATTAGCAAGAGATTTAATAGAGGGCAAGCAAACCTGCTGCTATGTATCTATATGTGTTCATCATGAGCTGTGATGGGCTGCTTTCCGCCTATGCACAGTGCACATAGAAAGCTGTATCCTAGAATAAAGGAACATAAGGACTGGCGGCTGCAGTTTATAAGGAAACATTTGGTGAAAGGTTCACTTTAAAATGAGTAATATTGCCCACCCTTTCAATATCCCCTCCAGCTCTACTCCCACACACTTCTTTACCCGGCCAGGATACTTTTAATTACCGTAGTAAGAAACATATTTTTCTTATTTTCTGCTATCTAAACCTGAGGTGCTGCTTATACTAAGGTGTGTTCAATATTTGGAAAGGTGCGGCAACTTGTACAGGTACATACTGTATATAAAACAGTGACATATTACATGATAAACAGTAGTGGCCATCAACATGTTATTCAAAATGAACTTACCCTCGGGAGTTTGTTCCAAAGTACAAAAGGGGGGTCCGCGCACCACCACCTCCTGCATAATTATGGAGAAGCTATAAACATCTCCTGTGAAAGTTCCATGTAATGCGGCATGTGGATCTCTGAGAAGCTCCGGTGCCGTCCACAGTAACTCTGTAAGAGTATAGCCGTATACAAAACATACAAAATATGTAATCAGGGGCACACGCTATGTATGTGCAGTGGTGCTGATAAGGACAGGTAGTATACTGTACACAGAACATGTAGTAAAGAAAACATGAATGATCAGACAAAATGTATTTCTATTATTTTCAATATGCTCCAGATTACCGTACATTATTATGTATCACAGAAAACCCTAATTACTAAACCATCCACAGTAATAAATGACAAAGTTGTCATTTTTAAAGTACGCATCGCCTTAGTTCTTCCTATAATTTATCGCTTCCTTTTTTGCCAATGATCACTTGTTTTTTTTTAGAATTGTGAATGAGTCCCTTCATTTTCTCACGTGATAAATTCCTCTTGGCAAAAAAATTCTGGATCGTATAAATTCTTTGGTTGTCAAGCATTAGCTACTGTACATGTTTGATTTCTACCTGATGACGTCAAAAGTCTGTTAAAGCCCTGCACTTATTTCTGCTGCAGCCATTATGGAGCTGACTTAGGCCCCTTTCACATAGGCGTTTTTGCCCAGATCCGGACGAAAAAACGTATCTGCCGTGGGGCTTGCCGTGAGTGGGCCGCAAGTGCGGCCGTTAGGTGGCAGATGCAGTAAATCTGCCGCATCCGCCGCATTTTGGCGAAAACGCCAGTGTGAAAGTACCCTTAAAAAGGTTTTTCTATGGACATATTTCATTTTACTCAATAGATCTTGGAATAATAATAATCTCCACAATTCGATGTGATTGTAAAAACGTTCCTGTGCTGAGATAATCTTATATATGTGTCCCTGCTATGTACTGTGTAATGGATGTGTCTGACCATACAGGGACATGGTCTGATCACACCACATCTCCTGTGCTGAAATAATCTTACATATGTGTCCCTGCTATGTACTGTGTAATGGATGTGTCTGACCATACAGGGACATGGTCTGATCATACCACATCTCCTGTGCTGAGATAATCTTATATATATATTATATATATATATATGTCCCTGCTTTGTACAGTGTAATGGATGTATCTGACCGCACAGGGACATACCACATCTACTGTGCTGAGATAATTTTATATATGTGTCCCTGCTATGTACAGTGTAATGGATGTGTCTGACCATACAGGGACATGGTCTGATCATACCACATCTCCTGTACTGAGATAATCTTATATATGTGTCCCTGCTATGTACTGTGTAATGGATGTGTCTGACCGTACAGGGACATGGTCTGATCATACCACATCTCCTGTGCTGAGATAATCTTATATATATATATATGTCCCTGCTTTGTACAGTGTAATGGATGTATCTGACCATACAGGGACATGGTCTGATCATACCACATCTACTGTGCTGAGATAATTTTATATGTGTCCCTGCTATGTACTGTGTAATGGATGTGTCTGACCATACAGGGATATGGTCTGATCATACCACATCTCCTGTACTGAGATAATCTTATATATGTGTCCCTGCTATGTACTGTGTAATGGATGTTTCTGACTGTACAATGACATGGTCTGATCATACCACATCTCCTGTGCTGAGATAATTTTATATATCTGTCCCTACTACAGTGCTGTGCAAATTAATTTTGACAAAGCATTATTTAAGTAAAATTGTAAGTTGGTTACCAGTCATTGATTCAAATCAGTTTTAACTGCTTGAACAGGTGTGAGTGTACAACCTTGAGTAACAAAATGTGGTTTGACTGGTTTTAGTCAGAAAATAACAGCTAGCTGCCCCCTCAGCTTCAGTTGAGAGCTTGTTTCTGTGAGGGGTGGTTTAGTGTACTTTTTCTCTCAGTGTGATTCGTGCCTGTAAAAATGGGTGCTGCCACTCAACAAAATGTAGCTTCGCCTAGGGGTGGGTCAGCCGACAGTGCAGGAAGAATCGGCGACGCCCAAAGAAGGGGAGGACAGAACGAGGGTGCACATGTAGACTCCCGGAAGGACGTTGTGCAGTACCCGGAGATGGATACTAGAAGGGGGATATTGCGGCTAGTCCCTAAGGGCCCATGGCATTGGGAAGTGGTGGAGGAAACCGGACAGTAAGCGGAGCAAGTCCCCAGAACAGAAAACAGCACCTGGACGGGTGGTCGCAGCCCAGAACCCCGGCCTGCAGGAGAATGTGCAGGGCCGCAGAGACTGATTGATCCATTTGGGGCCTTGGAGGAGAGTTGCTCAGGCCTGCCAGAACCACTTATCCCACCACCACCGACCCAAGAGGTGAGAGGATAGGCATTGCGCTGCTGGTGTCTGAACAGGGGAGCAGATCTTATGGGCTTCCCCAGTGCAGCAGAGGCCAGTTGAGGAGGCCAGGTGGAGATCCTCACCAGGGAGGAATTCTTAAAGTGGTGTGTGGCCCAGTGGGAAGAGGAAGACGCAGCAAGAAGGGTGCAGATGCAGGAGAAAATCGAAAGAACAATGACGGCAAAAGCAGTGGCGCGCGCCAGCCTGGCAACATCCCGACCCCGACGCTGCCAGGGAGGAGTGGTCATCTTTAAGCCAAAGGAGGGATATGGGTTCATCCGAGAGTCCGATACCCGCTTTGACATGTTCGTAAACAGATGCGATGTGAAGTCTCACCTGTTGGAAGGTCACCCAGACAGACAGGGATCTGACAGTGGGAGAATGGGTGTCATTTGTCCAGGTTACTCAGAGAGTGAGGCCCGTATGCCATGGGAGTAAAAAGACTGTTCCTGAGGGAGCCCACAGCTGCAACAGCATCAGATGCGTACCCGGATTCTACAGATGCAGCGGCCCCAGAGCAGCAAACCGCAGAGACTGAGCCTGTAACACTTCTGCCCAAGGAACCCAGACACCCTTAGAGGGATGGCCAGAGTACTCAGTGCCAATTTTGAACGTTTCATGTGCGCCAGGAGACTTTGCCTTGGAAGGTGCCAAAGAAGGAGGAAAAGATGAAGAAGGACTGAGCTGTACCTGGACAGCTAAATTGTAAGTGAGAATGTGATGTTCTCCTTGGTGTCCCCATCCTTTTCCTGAGTGAGTTTGTAGATTTGACCCCCCATTGCTTGATGTTATGCTGAATTGATAGACTAAGAGATTATGGGCAATGTGTAATCCGAACTAGAATGTATATAGTACAATTTAGTGTACAGACGGGTGGAGGAACTGGACTAACCCCTATGCATATTAAGTTAGGGACAGAAAGTGCCTGGGAGTGGTAAGAGTAAAGCCAGGCCTCCTAAGCTGAGACACCCGTAGGTACAGTGGACTTTTTGCACTCATGTGGTTTTTGTTTAGCAACGTTCAAGAAAGCACCTCCCGGACAGGAAGACCCAAAAATTTGTATGTTACATGTTGTTGTTATATAAAATTAAATTGAGCTTATAGTGGTGTCACCAGCGTGAGGACATGCTGGGTTTAGCTCTGGGGGAATGTGACGCCCCTGCGACCAGGACGGCCACAGGGTGAACTGAAGCCAGGCAAGGTAGAGACAGTTGACTGAAAAACACCCACACAGGTACACACACCGACCCTACGCCTAGGACTCTAGGTTAGGCAAGGGGTAGCAAGGCTTAAGAGTAGCGTGGGTGGAGCGTAGAGCAGCACTGAACAAGTGGGTGGAGAGACCAACAATAGAAATCCCGTGAACACCAAGTTGGAGGAAGCTATTCCCAGGAGGAGAGGTTCCCTGGAGGACACAGAATCCTAGAGGCAATATTCCTAGGAGAGAAAGCTCACTCCAAAGCCAGAAGCGAGGGGAAGAAGCCAGAAACAAAGACACTCCAAAATGAGACAGAGGGTGCCTGGTGATCCCACAGTCATACCTGGGACACTGGAGGCTAGGCCACTACAGCCAGAGAGCCGGCTCTGTAGAGGTGACCGGGGAGACTCTAAGATCCTAATCATGAGACACACCGGCGTGAAGCAGGCACTCCATGACCTGCAGCCTACCTACCACCACGGTCTAGGAACACAGCCATCAAACTAGGGCTAGTGACCCTGAGAGGGACCCATCACAGAAAAGCTCGCAACGGCCAGACCAAACCCGTGAGTGAGAGGACAAAGAAAGGAAAGGGCCTGAAAGGACTTGAGGGAAGCAACACAGAGGAGCTGCTTGAGCTGCATAACCCAGTTACCCGGAGCAGTGTTAAAAGAACTTTACTGAAAGAACTGTGAACTGTAACTTGTAACTGCTGCTAAAGAACTTTAAGTAAAGTACCCGGTAAGCTCACCACTGCCTGAGACTGTTTCCTTCCAGTGTTGCAGCAATGTCCCGCCTGAGGAGCCACAGACTGTTGTCCCTACACACTGGCTGGAGAAGCTGCAGCAGGAAAGTAAATGCAGCGTACAAAGTACAACCCCTCCCCAGGCCCCTCCATCACACTACACCTGCCCTGGGGACATTCAGCCCTACCTGAGGAGAGCTTACCATTCACGCTGTCCTACGTCAGCGTCCCCAGCAGGAATATGGCAGTGGTGGTCCCACTGACCACATACCCCGGGTGGCGTCACGACAAAATCCCCTGTAAATAACCCCTTCCTTTTTGGACTGAGCCCAGGCCACGGGACCGGGTCACGACTACTGTGATATCCAAGAGAGACAGCACCGGCCTGGCCCCGAATACCCCACGGCCTGGGGGCGCCTCAATAATCTTATATTTGTGCCCCTACTCTGTACTGTGTAATGGATGTGTCTGACCATACATTGACTATATTGTGTACACATAGTTGACAGGCAGAAGGGTACCACACAATTGTCAATTTATTCATACATTTTCAGGAAGAATAACAGAGGAACATCCCATTGCATTGGTCTATGAAACTATGTATTAGAATCTTATTGCATGGAGAATAGTAGTTCTTAATAATGCAGGCATGTCAGTAATGGTGACAGATCCTCTTTTAGGAGTCAGTAATTAATATAATTTGCACTTTTTTTTTACATATTATTTTCGTATAATTGTAATATTTACCAAGTGCAGAGGGTTCTTCATGAGCAATCCTTTGAGCTTGCAAAACTTCATTATAACCATAATCGGTCACTTTTAAAACAAAACGCCCATCTACAACACAGTTTCGAGACTTCAGTCGCCCATGAACAAATTTTCTGTGGTGCAAATATTTCATGCCCTGAGTAGAACATATGAGGACAAACATACTGATTTCTTTATTAAACACAATTTAACAGATGTGTACTGCCATTAATGCTAGAAAAGCAAAATTAAACTAAGAAAGTTCTCCAAAACTAGATCTCTATGTTATTATTAATTGCCTCTTATATCTGTGTGAGTTATCAGCATTACAAAACCTCTAATGTACTCTTGACTTATGCCGAATTCATATGACCGTGTGTCGCGGTCCAAGTACAGACTACAAAGCATGGACCAACGATGGGTGTCCTAACCAAAATGTGTCAGCCTCATGTATGCCAATGAGGCCTTTAAGTTCAGGTCAGGAGACCTGAAACCTGTCCGTGCATCCCCGACTGTGACATGTGGGTATGTAAATGCAGCCTTTAGGGTATGTTCACATGTTGCTTTTTTGCTGCTTTTTTCTGACGACAAAATCTGCTTCCAAAAAGCAGGTTTTGCTGCGGTTTTTAGCTGCATTTTTGACATGTCGTTTGTCTACAGTACATGTTTAAATAAGCCTATGAGCCTATGAATAAGGAGTCATCTGAAACGCGTAAGGCGGGGCCACTGGGCCTAGGATGTACATGATTTTATTATGTACTAGCTGTAGAGACCAACATTGCCCGGGCATAGTAAATAACAGTTTTTTGTTCTAAGTCTGCGTGTGTGTATGTATTTCCATTATATGCACCAAACCGGCCTCCTCAAACCAACACCCCAACCTACCCCACCCAGCCCCACTCCACCCAAACCTACCTCTCACCCCTCTGCCCCAACTCAAAACTTCCCCTACCCCCAAACCTGCCCCCCGCGTCCCCAAAAAATGCCGCCCCCTCGCCCTGCTTATCTAGCACCCCGAATAAACCTGGCCCCGAACCCACACTCCCCGTGCAAAAATAACAAAACCGCCCCCTCCCAAAAACAACACCCCCAAACCAGAATCACCTCACCCCCCTAAACCCTCACCACCCCTCTCCCTCAAAAAAACACCCCCACTGCACCCACACCCCCAAACCTGCCACCCCCATATCCACACCCCCCCACAAACCCTGAGTTAAATGGGGTGTGCGTACAAAATTTTTGTATTGATTGTAAGTGCGACAGTGCAAATGCCTTTAATGGACATACATACACTGTGAAGGGGCGGCGACATAAAGGTGGTGGAGCTATAAACGGGGGAGCTATGTGGAGTGGGTGTGACTATGTGGAGTGTTCGGGGCTTTGACACAGCTGAGAGGTGGGTGTGGCTGTGTGGAATGGGCCTGGTTATGTGGAGTGGGCTGGGCTGTTATGCCTCATACACACACTCATACACTCAGCTTTATATATTAGATTTGAACATTGATCAATAAAGGCAGATTTTAACCTTTGGAAGATGTGCTGGATCCTGCTTCATCTACATGCTTAAATAAAGTTAATTTCATGCACCACAAAGGCAGCAAAAACACAGTTTTTTGCACTTTCTCATTGCTTTCAACGGTGCAAAAAACTGCAAAAACTTTGAATAAATTGACACGCTGCTTCTTTAAAAAATGCAGCAATTTTTTATTTCAGTTAGAAAAAAAAAGCAATGCTGTGCATAACATTTCTGGAATACTATAACTTTTGCTAGTACTGTATAAAGCAAATTAATTTGTGCCAAGAAATGCTAAAATGGTGCAGAAATGTTTGCACTGAATGAAAACGCAACTGCCGCGATTACCGCATAATGGCCGCGATCGTGGCACACTTGCGGCAAGCCCCATACAATGTCTGTGGGGCTTGCGGCAGGTGCGGCAAGTGCGGTTTCGGCACTTGTGGCAGGTGCGGCTGCGAAAAAAACCGCGGCATACCGCGTTTTTTTCGTGGCCGCACCTGCCGCAAGTGCCCAAACCACACTTGCCGCACCTGCCATAGACATTGTATGGGGCTTGCCGCAAGTGTGCCACGATCGCGGCCGCTATGTGGTAATCGCGGCAGTTGCGTTTTTTTCACTGCAACTGCCGCGATCAGCGAAAAACGCTGATGTGAAAGGGGCCTTAGCTATGCAGTCACAAGGAATTCTAAGTACGCCCAGTTTGAAATCAAAGGTTTAAAATAAATGAAAAATAAAAAACAAATTAGGTTCGTAGAAGTTCCTAAAATCAGGTAAATATAACAGATGATCAAACACGTGACAAATTGCATAAAATATTTAAGAAAAATGAAGATCACCTTAATCAGATCCAATAGAAGAGAGGATTTAAACATCCAATCAAGTTTCACGTCCTCATTTCGGAGGAGATCCTGTAAACTGCCCCTGGAACAAAACTCTGTGACAATAGCGAACACCCCACAGTCATGGAAGAAACCTAGGAATGGGTTGACATTTTCATGACGCATGTCCTTCATCTGTCCACAAGGATAAACCAAACAGAACAATGAGAGTCCAATATAGTACCAGGTACGAAAAGGATACAAAGATATCACATACCATTTCAAAAACATCACTAGTTCCAGGCTTAAGGTCTCCAAAATCTCCAGTAGGGCATTTTTTCATCCAGACCCAATCACCCTTAGAAGATAAAGAAAAAAAACATATCCATTCATATGATATGATGTCCTGCATGACATTTAAAGGACTTTACTACTTGCCTTTTTGAACAATATATCAAATTTGTGAAATTTTGAAGAAAACATAATATCTCCAAAATCATTTTAAGTCATTTGTGTATACATCAAATCCGAGCGGACTTTATTTTTAAAGTCTAGGTTTGGGGTCGGACTTGACCTAAATTTGAGCCTGAACTCCAAACTTGGACCTTAAAGTTATAAAATTGTGGGTAGTTGGGCTGGTGGTGGGGGGGAAGCCGTAAACATAAGCAAAAGGGATTTACCTTAGCTGGCAATCAAAAATATGGCGAAGACCACATATTTTATTTGATCTTACTGTGAGGTGATTCTCATAAATGAGGCCCCAGTTACTTCTGCAGTGGCTATAGGCAACCAAAATGATCTTAAGGTCGGGTTACACGTAGCGATGTTCCAGCGACCTGACCAACGATCTGGATCGCTGGAACATCGCTATGTGATCGCTGGTGAGATGCCATACAGACACCCGACGGTCGCTGGGGTCGGTCAGGGTGTCGGGTGCACACTGGGTGTCGCTGTTTGTTGCCCCTGTCACACATGCCGATGCATGCGTGACAGCGGCAGACCAACGATTGAAAAATGGTGCCGGCCATTCCGCAACAATCAGCGAGCTTATCGCTGGTTGTTGCGGCATGTCACACGCAGCGACGTCGCTGGTAAGGTCGCTGCAACGTCACAAAACCTGTGAAGTTGTAGCGACATCGGTAGCGGTGACGCTACGTGTAACCCGGCCTTTACTGTGAGGTGATTTTCATAATTGAAGCCCCAGTTACTTCTGCAGGGGCTATAGGCAACCAGAATGATGTTACTGTGAGGTGATTTTCATAAATGAGGCCCCAGTTACTTTTGCTGGGGCTAACCTTTTTTTTTTTTTCTTTTTTTACAAAAAATCTAATGGTTTGATTCTGGCTTCGGACAGAAGGATGTGTTAAGCATTATATTATAGATGTGGCCTGTTGGGATTTGTGTGCTACACCAGCACTTTAGTCCCAGTCCGGCCCTGGTTAATAGTAAAACTAATTTACCTCATAAACCGCAACATTAGAATTTTCATAGGTAGCTGGAGTGAGACTTTTCGCACATGAAGACGTCATTGGTGACTTCATACTTCTGATATCTGATATAACATGTCCACTATCACTGGTACGACTTCCATCATTGCTCATTCTCTGAAAAAAAAGAGGATATTACTCATATTACCATTAAATTACGCTAAAAACAATGCAAATTACAACAAACACTCAAGTTCTGATTCATTCACGCCATTTTAAGACACTTTTTGTGATGCTCAATTAATTTTTTTTGTGCCAGAATGTCTGACTCTTCATGACTTTGGCACGATGTAAAAATTGGCCTTGAGTTTTTGTTAGGCTAGATGACACTTCAGGTTTTTATTTTAAAACCTGATCTGGTTTTGAGCTTTTAAAAAGCTCAAAACCGGATCAGGAAACGCTCCTCATAGGAGCCTATTATAAAAACCCGATTGCTTCACAAGCAATCCGGTTACCGCCTCCGGCTCTGCAGCCTGCGTGAAAAATCATGCAGGCTGCAGTTTTCGCAGCGGTTGTAACATCCTCAATGCGGTAACTGGATTGCTCAGGATGTCTAATCCTGAGCAATGCGGTTACCGCATATACTTTGCTTATTCCTGCTGCCACCGGGATAAGCAAAGTGTTTTCAATGTTTTAAAAGATAAAATTTTATTAATAAATGTGCCTATAATGTCTCTAGGGGGTGCCCACCCCCCCTAGAGACATACCACCCACTCAGGTGGGCATATAATGATGTAATTGCTGATGTACAGTAGTCGTCTCCTGTCGTCTCCCGTACATATTTATGAATGAAGTTGCCGGCTCCTCTTAGAGCAGCGCACATACTATAGCTATTGTAGGTATAGTATGTGCGCTCTCCGAGGTCCTGAAGGCTTATACAGTAAGAGCCGCTTTACACACACCAACTTCTGTGACCAACTTCTGAACAGATCTCTGGTTGCAGTGAAATCATGGACATATTGCTCCATTTGTACACAGCCACAAAATGGAACAATGTGTCCATGATTTCACTGCAACCAGAGATCTGTTCAGAAGTTGGTCACAGAAGTTGGTGTGTGTAAAGCGGCCCTAAGATCTATGGGCAATGTAAAGAAGCTCAGAAAGGACAGAGAAGGGGTGCCGGTTACGTGTCATCCTCCTACCCAGGAGTAGCTGGATTCCTGCCTCTGAGAACCCAGTGCTCAGCGGGCTGTTGCATAAAGACTGTGAGTAAAAGAACTGAAGACTGCAACCCGCTGTGTCTGTGAACTTTCTTACGCGCCCAAAAGCACCAGAAACACAACTACCAACTTACTCAGGTACCTTCAGCTACCTTAGGAGTCAGCCCTACCCATCGAGGGCTTAAGAACACTGCTGCCTCCCAACCATCGGCCCCTAAGAGAACTGTCGTGCAGCGGCGGCCATCTATAGCCGCAACCTGCAGGTGGCGTCACGTAAAATTAACAAGTATCCCCAGGTCCAGTCATCCCTTCCCAGAATGAACCCTCCATACCAGATGTCCTTCCCTAAGAGAGAGAGCCACCCACACTGCACTTTTAATGACACCGCCAGGGTTACGAAGCCGGTTCTTGGTCCCTGTGATCCCCGTGATGTGCCTCAAAACAGTCCGATTTTAAGTATTTTAAGGCCCTGGAGGGGTGTGTCACAATTGATTTTGAGCCCCTGCAATGAAGAGGTTTGTAGATAAATAGTTACACTTCCAACATGGTTCATGGGATTACTTTGGTCAACCCCTGAAAGTCAGTTGCATTTCATTTATTTCTTTTAAATAAAAATTGGTGGCATGCAGACTGCAGAGCCCAAATCACCAAGATTCAGTCACTGTCCAACTATTTCTGCATCTAACTACCGGTATATTTGTTGGCCTGTGCAATGTGCAAGAAAAGCATAAAGCATATACTATAATTTGCTCCAGTTTCCTGGCATACATTTCATTAAGGGTGTTTTCACATCTAAGGTTGGTGTGCGTATTTCTAGGCGTTTTTACCGCTAAAAACGCATAAAAACACTAGCATTTTTGCCCCCATTGATTTTAATGGAAACACATGTAAAAATGCATGCAAAAACGTTTTGCCAACGCTACACAAGACGTTTTGTGCTGTGTTGGCAAAAACACATGTTTTGCGTTTTTGAAAATGCACGTGTTTTTGCATGCGTTTTTACATGTGTTTCCATTAAAATCAATGGGGGCAAAAACGCTAGTGTTTTTATGCGTTTTTAGCTGTAAAAATGCCTAGAAACGCAAATTAAGCAAAACTCACAGCACCCTTAGATATGACACAAGCCTAAATCTTCTAGGTTGTAGGATATTTTATCTCATCCTTTACACATGCAAATTTGGGGAAGAAAAGCAGCTTGCACTAAAATTGTCTGCTTTTGCACGCCTATTTTGGGAGCATAAAGCCAATAAATTACCCTCCTGTTTTTTTTTTAACTCAAAGTAAAATATCTAGCACACATAAAAATACTTTCTTCCATTGTCAAAGATTTTCTCAGTAGAGATGGGCGAACCTGCCAATGTTCAGGCTCGGAATATCCAGAATTTAGGTAAGGCTAGGGTCACACATAAGCCCTTGGTCCGTTTTTGGCTTCATTTTTGGCATTTTTATTTCTAAGTCCAAAAAACTGATAGAAAATGGATTGGATGTAATAAACACCCTGTCCGTTTTTTTCTGCACTTAAAAACATTGCTAGGTCCGTTTTTGAGCCACAAATGTTGCTAGCAACGTTTTTTGGGTCCATTTTTCAAAAAAAAAAAAAAAAAAAACATTTTTTTTTATTTTTTGACATGGGCCCTATGGCCAAAAACGTTCAGGGGTGTAGGAGGCTCAAAAAGCACCCCAAAAAAAACGGATTGGTCATGGAAATCACTTCCAAAAACGGATTTCTATGTGTGACCCCAGCCTAACCCACTGCCGCATTGCGGGACATGGCGGCACAGCTGTCCAGCAATCCAGCAGCAGGATTCATCTGAGTTCACACCATGGGAAACTAGTGTTGTGAACTCAGTTGAACCTGGTGCTGGTGATATCATTGTTCCCTGCAGCAGTCAGTGTGATCATAGAGACTGCAGCAATAGGACGCTTGTTCCGTCGCTGCAGTCTCTGGATGTAGCAGAGCCAGGATCGTGTGCTTCATGGGACATCATTGTGGATTACCATCGGAGGGTATATTTGGGGTTAATGAAGGGGAAAATGAGGGTTGTCTGTGTGTTTTATTTCAAATAAAGGATTTTTCCGTGTGTGTATTTTTTGAACTATTTACTTACAGAATTGATAATGGGCGGGTTTCATAGTAGCCTGACATCAATCTAGGGTTTAATGACAATTTGTCAATAGACAGCTGTCATTAACCCCTTCTATCACCCTGATATCACTGGGCATCAGGAAGAGCTGGGTAAAATGCCAAGAATTGGCGCTTCTAATGAATGCGACAATTTCTGGGGCGGCTGTGGGCTGCTATCCTGTTGCCTAGGGGATCTCAATAACTATAGGCCTCATAACACTGCGAATACTAGCCCACAGCTGCCTGGTTTTACCTTGGATGGCAATCAAAAATAGGGTGAAGCCCACACTTTTTTAAAAGAATTAAAAATTAATTCGCTCCACTGTATTTTTGATTGCCAAACAAGGTAAAATCAGGCAGTTTGGGGTGGCAGTCCGTAGCTGTCCACCTTAACTGTGCTGAGATTCAAAAATACGGCAAAGCCCTTCGTCAATTTTTTTACAAATTACATATTTTCCTTAGAACCCTATGACTTCAGGTTCATTGCCAATGGCACACTGACACCGGCACAATGAGTGAGGGGCACAACAGACAATTAGAAACACTGTAACAGAGAGTGGGCATCTGTGATTGACTGTTGGATCCGGCGCAGTGAATAATCAGGAAGAATAATGAGTGGTCCAGAAGTACAAGTGTGTGGTCCTCGGTAAGTATGACGCTGATGTTTAATCAATGTTTTGCTTATTTTACAGCCCCCCCAGTCGAACCCAAACAGTGACACAGACTTCTCAGGGATGTCCATGTTCGGGGTCTGTGCCCTAACGCGAGGTATTCGGTATGGACCCTGAACTTTACAGTTCGAGTTCACCCATCACTAGTAGTCAGCCTTTTCTAGTCTGTCTGAAATGACGGCATGACATCAAGTCATTATGATAGGTTTGCGGAGATTCAATATATATAAATGATTTCTGATTGGAGGAAAAAATAAATTGTACATTTCTTCATTAGAGTGTGAATATTTTTGTACTTTGAGTATTTTACATACCTTAATGCTGATTTGTGGATTAATGAATGTGACATCATCCAGAGTCAAAAGAATTTTGTTTGGTCCTCTAACCATTTTAATCTTATTAATTCGACGTCTACAAAATAAATACACATAGGTTACTGGATTGCAATGTAGGCCGGATTAACGTAGTGAAAAGAATTTAAAATCACAGTTTTCTCATTGAAACATTATTTATTATCATGCTATAATAATATTGAAAATGTGGGTTTTTTACATTATATCACATAACAATGATCAATGCAACAATGTCTATACAGAACATTACTTATTCTTTCATTTGTTTTTATCTGGCAATTTATCATTTAGAAAAGATGATAATTTGATATGCAACAAAAATAGATTTATACCAGAAAACCATTAATATAATACCTTATTATATAAGCTAGTCCATTTATGGAGATGATGGCAACAATTATGCAAAGAAACCATTAACGCAAAGACGGGATCGATACCTGAGAGAAAAATCAATAAATAGTATTGAAATATTCAGAACAGCATACAAGCACAATAAAAAGTCATTTTTACAAGTGTCTATATGTTTTAACATTTTTTTCTTAAGACCAGGTGTACACAGCAGAGGGTTAGGGCACTATGAATGGTTATGGCACTATGTGGTGTGGGGTTCTCGACTCACTCGGTTGTGTTTGACGTAGGTACAGGAGGCGATTTAAATAAAATGTCCAGGTTACTTTATTAAGACTCCAAACACAGAAAATAATTGCAGGAAAAACAGACATTCCAAAAAATGGCACTTTAGTATACAAGATCCAGTAAGGAGACTTCACAGAGGAGGCCTTCTTACCTCCACATACAAACTCCCAATCATACACCTGTACTTTCTTATATCCACCCCTACCACACCCCGGAGAGGGGATATGTGTCCATCCAGTCCCACCTATCTCTCTGACTGCACATAAACCCAGCAATGCCATACCCTATTAACACTCTCTGTATTATACATGTTGTAGCCTGCTTACCTACTTAAATTAGTCAGGATAACCACCTCTATGATGCATATCTCCCATCCATGATGTGTCTGGCTGTTATTTTACAGTGGTTT